>JZKD02S1537549.1:0-10475 GCA_000966675.3 Picea glauca | reverse complement strand
ACCCTTCAGGAAACTTCGTCCCAAAGTTAAGGTATCTCATGGTACAAAGGAAAAGAAACATGGTTCACACATTCATAACAATTAACCGACATTATTAGTAAGTAAGTCAAGAAAAATCATACATACTAGTGTATATGTACAAGTAAGTCTCGTGCATGTACTAATAATCAATAACTATGACCCTTTAGTAATTTATGTATGCATCCAATCCAATCAACAAGACTAGTCTTTTATAAAAGACAATAAACCAATCAAATGTTTGTGAAATCCTGTAAGTACAATTATCCTAGTTCAACAATTTTATTTAGACAATTGTGGTTTAGTTACATAATTATGAATATTCATATATACACATTCTCTTTTAGAAGGGAAAAACAATAAATTCCACCATAATACAAATCTCCATACTTTCTCAACTATTTCTACTCATCCTTCCTCCCTAACCAACTTCCATCTCCATTCCTATCCTTCCTCTATTGGACTATCTTGGAGCGTCAACTATATTGACCTAACTCCAAATAGAACCCGTAAGCGAAAGTGTCACTATCTCGACCAAGCTTCCCCAGCAGGCAACTAATAGTCATCATCACACGTCTTGGGGAGCGTGAACTAACACCGTCCTCCCATGACTTCAGGTTTCAAAGGATACATGGTGGGAAATGCTTCCACCCCTCCTAATCATAACTAGGGTCCACACCCTACAATGGAATATATAGTGGCACCATGTTGCTAGAAGTTTTGTCATTGTTTATTCGGTTTTGGGCAGTCTCATCACCTGAAATCCCGCACTGGTCCCCATATCATAGCAATGCATCCAATCCAATATAATTTCACATACAAATATTTGTACCATAATGTTTCTCGGCTAGTGGTCATGATATCCACTTTAATCATTATTATCCCTTGGCTATTTCATAGCCCATAACCTGCAGATTAGTCTGTAACACAAACTCATACAGTTCTATGCATTATCATCATGTAATTGCATACAATAATCATTTCAATTCGGTATCCATGTACCAACAATTTAACATCAAGGTTTTCAAGTTAGAAATAGATCTCATAATATCCCATAATTCAATTTCGACATCCATTCATAAAATTATCATTTTCCAAATAGATTGCATCATATCCAACATCATTCTAATAGCATTAATCATTCATAAAATTTTCATTCTCACAATATGTCGCATCATATACATCATCATCAATAACATTTAAACATTCATAAAATTTACATTCACATAGTAGATCGCACTATATCCATCATCATCAATAACATTTAAACATTCATAAAGGTTTATACGTCTTAAAAGTTTAAGTGTATCATTTAATAGTTTCATTGTGAGTAGAAAATAAAAGTGTAGGCCTCAGGTAATCTTGGCTATCTAAGTCAAAAGGTGGTGTTACATACACCCAACCTTCGAGAAACATATTCTTGAGGTGGTCAAAAAGTGAGGGATAGTCTCATCGTAGTGTCTCGGCGTCTTCCCAAGTAGCAGATCCTAGACTATACTTGTCCCACTGGACCTTAACTTGGTCTACCAGACGATTCCTGAGCTGTTGAACTCTACGGTCCAATATGCGTAACGGTTCTACCATGAGAGTTCCCATGTCCGATACTTGCAATTCCTTCCAATTTAGTTTATGTGATTCATCAGCAACATAATGATGTAAAACAGATACATGAAAAACATTATGAGTTTTATGCAAGTGGGGTGGCAGTACGAGATGATAGGCAATGTGTCCAATTTTCTCTTGGATTCGAAATGGTCCTATAAATTGAGGTGACAACTTTTTCCCCTTCTCGAACTGTATGGTACTCTTATTAGGCTTGATACGAATGAAAACCTAGTCTCCCACTTCATAACTTCGGTTGGTCCTATGTGCATCCGTATAATTTTTCTACCTATCTTGTGCTTCCTTTAGTCTCTGCCTAAACTGAATCACCTGTTCCTCCATCTCTTGAATCAATTCTGGCCCAAATTTTACTCATTCTTCTAGTCTATCCCAACTCAACGACGTTCTGCATGGACTTCCATATAGAGCTTCATAGGGTGGCATTCTGATGGAGCTATGAAAACTATTATCGTAGGAAAACTCTATTAAAGGTAGGTACTTCTCCCACTGTGTTTGATTATTCATGACATACATCCTAAGCATGTCTTCCATGACTTGATTTACCCTTTCAGTTTGCCCATCTGTTTCAGGATGATAAGTTGTGCTTAAGTTCAACTGAGTCCCCAATGTTGACTACAAACTTGTCCAAAACCTAGAAGTGAATCTGGAGTCTCTATCTGAAATGATCTTCTTAGGTATCCCGTGCAAACGGATAACCTTGCTTACAAACACATGTTCCATGTCAATGACATTGTAAGTGTCTCTAACTGGAATAAAATGAGCACTCTTGGTTAACTTATCAACTATCACAAGAATGGCATAGTGTCTATGAGATGTGAGTGGCAACCCCACAACAAAATCCATAGAGATGACTTCCCACTTGGACATACGAACATCATGTGGTTGTAGGAGGCCTGCCGAGTGATGGTGGTTGACTTTCACTTTTTGAAAGTCTAGGAACTTGGCGACGAAATGAACTACATCGCGCTTCATGCCTACCTAGAAGAAGAGCTTCCTCATGTCTGCATACATCTTCTTCACACCCGGATGCGCACAATAAGGTGCTCTATGGTCTTCCTTCAATATGATGCTTTGAATATCCCCACTTGCATGGATGTACATCCTTCCCCGATATTAACAGTCCATCTGCTTCCAGACTATATCCTTCATACTTTGGATCTAACTGCCTCCCGCTCTGGAGGTTTGAAGTAACCTCTAAATACCAAGTATCTCCTTGGATTTGTGTCAACACATGTTCCCTGATGTCAACGCGGCACCCAGGGCACGTCTAATCCCACCAGGACCTTCTTATTCTCAGGCCTGAAGAGCTACAATTCCCTTCAGATTCTGTATCGGAACCTTTTGTCTCCCACAGGATACTCTATTGATCTCCCGGTAGTCTTTTCGGGAAATCGGGTTTCGCGTTATCGTGAAACTTGTGAGGATGGTTCTCGTGCCACCCAAAACCCTGAAACTCGATGGATCAGAACGTCAATGCTCTCCATTCCTATCGGGGATTTCCCTATCGGGAAATTGGTACACGTGATTCCACGGTTCACTTGCACCACAAATCTCCGAACTCCGATACGCACGTGCAATATCCCCTTTCTACGTCGCCTCCACTCTCTCTCTCCTCTATCGGGGAATCACATGATCGCGATTTCATAGGTTGCGATCTCTTTGCACTGGGAAATCCCAAATGTCGAATCCCGATTCTCTAGATTGCGAACACGTGTCCATCTCGGGATCCACGGTCCTAATCTCCTCGGGAAATCGCAAATCGTGATTTCGGTTTTCAAAAGTCCCACTACCACAGAACCTCCGATATCCCGATGGTTGAAGTTTCGATGACTCTTGGGCTCCTCCTACGCCTAAGGGATAAATCCCACGCAACTTCTCCAAGATCTGATGGTAGGCGGGATCTCACGAATCTCCTCCTGCGAATCCTGGTCGTCGATTCCTCCTCCTTGAGGAATTCTTCCACTCTAGAGTTCCTTCCTGTTCGAACCTTCTCCTGGGTCCATCTCCATAGTATCACAAAGGAACTATCCCTCTTGAGCTTTTCAACTCTGACTCCTTCAGAGACATTGCACACACTTATCGTGCTTAACCTTCAACAACGCTCAAAGTGTTGAGTCTTTCAGACTCTGTGCACTTCCAACAACAATAGTTTCTGCCTTCTTCTGCTCAGATTTTCCACTGAGACTTCAAGTTCAACCTACACTTCTCCTGCACGACTCTACCAACCCAAACCAACTTCTGGGCGAATGAGAATAAGGGTTTAACGGTTGAGCCTCATCAACGCACTCTATGCATATGAATTTAACTGCACTCTATGCAGGAATCTCCCAGCTCAAACAGAGAACCAATTGAAACTTATTCTCTCCCCTCTCAGACTTCAGTTAAACCTCTGAAACCTTAAGCACAACATATTCAAAACAAATGCATGACCAGAAAACAAGCATTCATGAGTACATAAACAACATACACAGAGAAACAACACCAACCATGAAATTGAATTAAAGACTCTCTTCTATTAATTCAAAAACATCTATACATGGGTGTTCTTCACAAATTCTCTGCTTTCTCTCTCCTCTTGCTTCTGAATGAATGATTCTGAATTATGTTATAATGTACAAGTGAGGGTGTTTATATTCGTTTTCCCTCTTAGACTCTAAAACTGTCTAATCTAGACTTAAACATCTATCTACCTGCATTAAATCTAATAAATGCCTCCTATCTAATTCAGACAAGAGCGTAAGGCTCGAGGTCTGATACAATACAACAGGCACTCCTTCATAAATGTTTCCTTGAAGGATATGGCGCTTCATTTTTAATGAAAATCCAAAAAGTTATCTAGCTTATATGTCATGTGTTTAAAAACACATGCGCTGGCTCCATACTTGTTGAGTTGGCGATGCTTCTGCATCATACCCCTCGACTTGAAAACTTTCATGGGCTCCTGTCCATGAGCTCTTGCACGGTCTATCCATGCTTGTGTATCACTGCTTCATTTTCCCAGCTAGCATCTTTGATTGGGTGATTCTTCCACTTGACCAGATACTCGAAATACTGCTTTCGCCTAGTCTTCTTACCCACTCGCTTGTCCAGTATGCACTCCATCTATAGCTTTTCTGCAATCAGCATCTGCTCCTACCACTAGATTTCTAGTTGTTCATCAGTTCCAGCTCCTGCTTCATCAGCACTGTATGGGTATAAATCCGAAATGTTAAATATCGGAGATATCCCGATGCCATCCGGCAACTCAATATCATAAGCATTCTCTCCAAATTTTCTCAAGACCTTGCATGGCCCGATTTTCTTCATTTTCAACTTGTTGTATGTTCCCCTCGGGAACCTTTCTTTCCTTAAGTGCACCAGAATCAGATCACCAACCTCCAACTGAAGTTGTCTCCAGTGCTGATATGCTCTGCGCTTGTACTCCTGATTTGATTTCATCAGTCGCTGCTTCACCTGGATGTGAAGTTCTTTCATTGCCTCAGCAAAATCTTCTGCACTAGCACTGCTAGTCACAGTCTGTTCTGACTCCCTGAGTTCAGAAAATCCTCTCGGTTGTGTCCCATACACAATCTGAAATGGAATTTTTCCTCTACTTTGATTCACTGAATCGTTGTATGCGAACTCTGCCTATGGCAATATGTTGTCCCAGCTGCTATGGTGCTCTGTCGCCAAGCTTCTCAGCAAATCTCCCAGACTTCTGTTGACGACTTTCGTCTGTCTGTCTGTCTGCGGATGGTAATCTGAACTAAACGCTAAGTTTGTCCCTAGCTTCTTCCATAGCGTCCTCCAAAAATGACCTATGAATTTGGTATCCCTGTCCGAGACTATGCTTCTCGGTAATCCATGAAGTCTGACAATCTCTTTGAAAAACAAATTTGCGATGTGCGTCGCATCGATGGTCTTCTGACATAGAATAAAATGTGCCATCTTAGAAAACCTATCCACCACCACAAAGATGGAATCAACCCCTCTCTACGTCCTCGGCAAACCCAATACAAAATCCATGCTTATTGCTTCCCAAGGCCTCTCGAGTATAGGCAATGGCTGATAAAAACCCACGTTCTGCTTTCTGCCTTTCGAATGTTGACAAATCCTGCATATGTCAACAAATATTTTAACATATGCTCGCATCCCTGGCCAAAAATATGATTCGCTCAGTTTTTCGAATGTCTTATCGTGACCAAAGTGTCCTGCTAATCCACCGCTATGTTTCTCCTTTAGCAGGTTCTCCCTCATGGAGCAATTCAAAGTACACATTTGATTGCCTCTGAACAACAATCCCTCCTGGATCATATAATCTATCCACGGGCTTCTATCTCTGAGAACTGGATTCTCAGCTGCCTCATATGCCTCTGCAAAATCTGCATCACCTGCATACATGTCTTTAAGATTTTCAAAATCCAATGTTTTGACTCGAAACTCCTGCAGCAATAAACACTTCCTACTCAAAGCATCAACCACTTTGTTAGCAGTCCCTGAAATGTGTTTAATTACAAATGTGAAATTCTGCATATACTCTACCCATTTTGCGTGTTTCTTATTCAACTTCTCTTGTTGACTCACAAACTGCAATGCATGATTATCACTGTACAGAACAAATTCCTTGGGTATCAAGTAATGCCTCCACTTCTTCAATGCATGTATGATAGCATAAAATTCCTTATCATATGTTGAGTACTTCAGCTTTGCTTCATCAAGTTTCTCACTGAAATATGCGACTGGTCTGTCCTCCTGACTCAAGACCGCTCCTATGGCATATCCACTTGCATCACATTTCACTTGAAATGTCTTCTGGAAATCCGGTAACACCAACACTGGTCGTTCTGTGATCTTCCGCTTCAACAGATTGAAGCTCTTCTCAGCCTCTACTGTCCAATAAAAAGTCTTATGCCACTTCTTTACTGTGTCCATCATCACTGTGCTAATTCCACTAAAGTTCCTAATGAATTTCCTGTAGAAACTTTCCAATCCGTGGAAACTTCTCACCTCGAAAACATTTCTCGGTGATGGCCAATTCTTAATCACTTCCACCTTACTCGGATCCATCTTCAACTCATTCGCCGAAATAACAAAACCTAAATAAATGAGCTCTGTCTTCATAAATGAGGACTTCTTCATATTAATCAACAACTTCTCCTACTGTAGTCTTCTCATTACAATGGCCAAATGCTTCAAGTGTTCAGCCTTCGTCTTACTGAAAATCAGGATATCGTCCAGATATACGACGACAAATTTCCCGATGAATTCCCTTTGGAATTCATTCATCAGCCTCATGAAAGTGCTCGGCACATTTGTCAAACCAAACGGCATGACCAACCATTCGTACAAACCTTCGTTTGTCTTGAATGCTATCTTCCATTCATCACCTTCCCTCATGCGAATCTGGTGATATCTGCTCTTCAGATCAATATTTGAAAAATAATTTGCCCCACTCAGGCAATCCATCAGATCATCCATTCTCGGCAGTGGAAATCTGTACCTGATGGTAATTTTGTTGATCGCTCTTGAATCGGTGCACATTCTCCAACCTCCATCTTTCTTTGGGCTAAGCACGGTTGGAATGACACACAGACTCAGGCTTTCTCTGACCAATCCTTTGTCCAACAAATCCTGGACCTGGTTCTTGACCTCCTCGTTCTCCTGTGGTGTCAACCTATACGCAGCTTTATTCGGTAAACTAGCTCCTGGTATGAGGTCGATGTGGTGACTCACACTTCTCATCAGTGGCAACGAATGAGGTAATTCATCTACGATGATGTCAGCGAACTCTTCCAGCAGTTCCTGAATCTCATCTAGTAAGTCATCCACTCTTGTGCTAGTCAGAACAATCCTCGACTTCCTGACCATAAAGAATTGTGGATCTTCCTTCTTCTCCATCTCTGTGAGAAGTTCTTTCCCACTCATGAGAAGTATGGTACTTCTTACTTCTAGATTCACTTCCTCATCCTTTTTTGGAAGAAATCTGTGTGTCCTCCCATCCTTCTCCAAAGTATATGTGTTCATTCTCCCGTCATGAACCACATTTCGGTCATATTTCCATGGTCTACCCAGCAATACATGACAGACATCCATGGGAATGACATCACATAGGAACTTATCCTTATATTCACCCATTTTGAAATCAACTAAACATTGTTTAGTGACACTCACCTGATGTCCCTTCTGTAGCCATGAAACCTTGTATGGACTCGGGTGACCAGTCGTTTCCATCTCCAGGTTCTCTACCATCTCGGTCGAAACAAGATTATCGGTGCTTCCGCTGTCCACAATGACCTTGCACTTCCAGCCCTTGGTCTTGCATGTGGTCCTGAATAGTCTGGTCCTTTGAGCTGTGTCCTCCACCTCTCTCTTAGGTGTTAAGATAACTTTCTGAACCGTCAGTGACCTCCCACTTCCGGTGTCTTCATTCTCAACATCACGCCTCTGCGCCTCAGCAATGTGAGCTTCTCCTCTGTCCGTTTTCCTGTCTGGAAAATCAACAGCTTTGTGTCCATCCTTCCCACATGTAAAACATGTGGTGACTCCTCCTCTGCCTCTTCCTCTACCTCTGGTACGAGGAAAAGTATTCGCGTCAGCATATATGCCACCCTATTCTGTATGTTGTCTCCTCGGCTCAGCATATTGTTGTTTTTGCTGTGAGGTTCCACCTCTCTCAATCTTACCCTGAGGTTTCTTCCATTCCTCCTTGGGCTTCTGATATTTCTCTTGGGCAACTGCCTTGCCTCTGGGATGACTTCTGCCTCGTCCTTGCTGTCCTTGCTTATGGCTCCGCTTCTCCTCGGCTTTCAGAGCCATCTGATAAGCATCTTCAACCGTTCTGATGGTTGGCAGGCTTAATTTGTCTTGAATGTCGTATTTCAACCCATTCAGGTATCTAGCTACTTTCTCATCATCGCTCTCCCGATGACCTGCTGGGGATGAATTTTTCCTTCATCTTAGCAATCATTCGATCCCAGCTTTTAATCTTTTGTTTTCCTTTGGAACGTCTGTCTGCCTGAAGCTCGTCCCACCATAATGATGCATGTCCTTTCAATTTTGTGACAGAATGCCTTACCTTTTTATCCTCTTCGATATCTTCATAGTCAAAGTAGGTATCAAGAGCTCTGATCCAGTCTAGCAACTCTTCTACATCCAGGCTTCCTTCGTAAGCTGGAATATCCATTTTGGTCTTGGAACTCATCCTAGCGATAGATTTTATCAATCGCGCAGTTGATGCATCCTCTGCTGCGACCTCTTCTTATGGTACAGCTTCAGCTTCACCTTCGGAGTCACTTAGATCTCCAGTATTGGTTGTGAATCTCTGCGTTGCTTCCATATCTTCCATTCTGGCACGAACATTTCGTATTTCCCTTTCCATATCTACATTCTTTCCTTGGCTACTTCTTTCTCTGGACATTTCTCTTTCCCCCTCTGGATTGGGTGATTGTCTACCTCTTCTCGGCGGCATGGTGAAAATTTATTCTCTCTGCTACCGAAAACAAAGAGAACTCTTCTCCCGCTTTAATACCACTTGATGTCAACGCGCCACCCTAGGCACGTCTACTCCCACCAGGACCTTCTTCTTCTCAGGCCTGAAGAGCTACAATGCCCTTCAGATTCTGTATCGGAACCTTTTGTCGCCCACAGGATACTCTATTGATCTCCCGACAGTATTTTTGGGAAGTCGGGTTTCGCGTTATCGCGAAACTTGTGAGCACGGTTCTCGTGCTACACAAAACCACGAAACTCGATGGATCAGAACGTCAACGCTCTCTGTTCCTATCGGGGATTTCCCTATTGGGAAATCAGTACACGCGATTCCATGGTTCACTTGCACCACAAATCTCCGAACCCCGAACTCTGATATGCACGTGCAATATCCCCTTTCTACGTCGCCTCCTCTCTCTCTCTCTCCTCTATCGGGGAATCGTGTGATCGCGATTTCATAGGTTGCGATCTCTTTGCACTGGGAAATCCCGAATGTCGAATCTCGATTCTCCGGATTGGGAACACGTGTCCAGCTCGGGATCCACGGTCCTAATCTCCTCGGGAAATCGCAAATCGTGATTTCGGTTTTCAAAAGTCCCACTACCACGGAACCTATGATATCCCGATGGCTGAAGTTTTGATGACTCTTGGGATCCTCCTGCACCTAAGGGATAAATCCCATGCAACTTCTCCAAGATCTGACGGTAGGCGGGATCTCTCGAATCTCCTCCTGCGAATCCTGGCCGTCGATTCCTCCTCCTTGAGGAATTATTCCGCTCTAGAGTTCCTTCCTGTTCGAACCTTCTCCTGGGTCCGTCTCCACAGTATCACAAAGGAACTATCCCTCCTGAGCTTGTCAACTCTAACTCCTTCAGAGACTTTGCACACACTTCTCGTGCTTAACCTTCAACAACGCTCAAAGTGTTGAGTCTTTCAGACTCTGTGCACTTCCGGCAACAACAGTTTATGCCTTCTTCTGCTCAGATTTTCCACTGAGACTTCAAGTTCAGCCTGAACTTATCCTGCACGACTCTACCAACCCAAACCAACTTCTGGGTGAATGAGAATAAGGGTTTAACTGTCGAGCCTCATCAACGCACTCTATGCGGATGAATTCAACTGCACTCTATGCAGGAATCTCTCGGCTCAAACAGAGAACCAATTGAAACTTATTCTCTCCCCTCTCAGACTTCAGTTAAACCTCTGAAACCTTAAGCACAGCATATTCAAAACAAATGCATGACCAGAAAAAAAACATTCATGAGTACATAAACAACATACACAGAGAAACAACACCAACCATGAAATTGAATCAAAGACTCTCTTCTATTAATTCAAAAACATATGTACATGGGTGTTCTTCACAA
>JZKD02S1537538.1:0-10475 GCA_000966675.3 Picea glauca | reverse complement strand
CCTTTTGATGTGCTGTGGAGTTAATCCTTGTGCCATGGATGATTGTTTTTCTGTGTTGATGATGTTGAGTTCTTGTCGCCCTGTGCGGACGAAATTTCAGTGATAACACAAAGGTGGGGCACTTCAAAGTCTGTAGATAGATAAGTATATCTCCATACCAGGGTTCTGAAGATGCAATCAAAAACATATCCCCTCGGATAGGCAATTCCTCAAGAACAACGTCACCTGACTCAACTGGAAGTTCCAAAATAAGCTCTCTGAAGACCAATGACTTCTTGGACTTTGCTGAAACGAAGTCTAAGTCAAATTCTTGGAGGATGACTATCCATCTACTGATATTTCCACCTATAACTCGTCGTGTCAACATGTACTAGAATGGATTCACAACAACAATGACGGTGGTCTTGCGAAACAGAACATAGTGATGGAACTGTTGAACAACATGAACTGCTGCCAACACAAGTTTTTCGATATGAGAATAATTGAGTTCCGGTACTATGAGGCCTCGGCTCAGGTAATAGATCACATATTCTGAAAATGAATCATCTTCTTGAACTAAAACCATGCCAATGGTTGACTCTACGACAACCAGATATAATAAGAAATCTTTGTTATAGTTAGGTGGTCGTGGCAGAGGTGCAGTTGTGAGGGCGTGTTTTAATGCATCGAAAGAGAGTTGAGAGGCTTCGTCCCAGAAAAAAAAGAACGTCTTTCTTTAGTAAACGCATAAATCCCTTGGTGATTTTGGCATAGTTGGTGATGAAGCGTCGTAAGAAGTTCACCTTGCCTTGTAGACTCTGAAGTTGTAAGATTGTGCGTGGGGGGGGGAAACTGGATTATTGCCTCCACCTTAAGAGGATCGACCATGATCCCTATTGTTGATACGATGAAACCTAACAAACGTCTTGACATTATGCAGAAGCTGCACTTGTTTGGATTCAAGCGAATCCTAAAGTAGTGACAACGTTCGAAGATTAGTCTAAGGTGCGTGGGATGATCCGTTCGCTTGCGAGAGTGTGATGCTAAATGATCTAGATAGGCCTCGACTATATGTTTGAGGTCATGAAAAGCGAAAAACATGGCCCACTGTAATGTGGCTCCAGCATTTTTAAGACCAAAAGACATCTTACGATATGCGAATGTACCCCACGGACAAATGAATGTCGTTTTGTGTTGGTCCTCAGGTTTGATTTGGATTTGATTATATCCCAAAAAACCATCCATGAATGAAAATTCTTCACAACCAACACATTCATCAATGATCTGGTTAATGAATGGTGTTTCAAAATTATCTTTGGGACATCCCTTGTTCAAATCACAGAAATCGGTACATACGCGAATCGTTCCTTGTTTCTTATTGATCGACACAGGGTTTGACACCCATTGAGTCAAATGGATAGGACAAATAAAACCTGCCTTTAGCAATTTCTCAACCTCAATCTTGATGGATGCTGCTTTCTTAGGATTGACTGGACGAATTTTTTGTCGAACAGGCTTGGGATCAGGATACGTTGTGATTTCATGTTCAACTATTTTCGGATCGATACCTGGCATTTCCTCATAAGGCCAGGCAAAAACATCACAGAATTATTTGAAAATATCTGTGTAAATTTGAATCTCTTCAGGGGAGCAATCCGCTCCGAAGAAGCCATTCTCCACGACGCCAAGGTTTTGGGAGATGTTGATGGGTATAGTTTCTATGGTAGTCACCATATTACCCTCAGCATAAATTTCCTTCCTAGCTAAGAGATTAATAGGACATCGCTGGTCTTCCATCTTGGTAATGGTGAATTCTCCTACTTCGATTTGGCTTAACTCTGAGAGGAAATATGATCTGTGATGAAGATCTTCCCAAGGTTTGTCTGGACTAGTCATTGATTTGATTACTGCTTCATCAAAAGGCAAGACTAAGTCTAACGATTCGACGTTAGCGAGAGAACCCTGAGCCCAAATAGGCTCTAGAAGTGGATCTAACTCTTGTGTAGGAGTCAGATCAGGGTTAGCTGAAGCTTGCTGGACTAAAGAGTATGCTACCTCAGCGACAGACAAGGGCATGGACATGCTGGGGTGCCCTGTATCATCCATCGTGGCTGATGGGGAAGGAAGAATCGAAGGATCCTCAAAGTAAGTCGTGTGGAATGACGGAACTTGAAAAATCTCAACCTTATGGTGATTAGATATAAATTTGACATCATCATGTGGAGGTGGGTAATCGAAGGTACCCATCAAGGATGGGCACAAACCAAATCCTACGTTAACGACACCTGGTTGAGGATTATCAATCACGGGGACCATGGATGCCCCCAAAGCTAGGTCAGGTATGGAGAAAGACAGTTGATCGATGGTCACTATCCGGCCCTCATGTGGAAACAACAAGACTCAAAAAACTGTAGCAACCATAGCTTGCATAGCATAAGTCCAACTCTGTCCTAACAAGAGGTTATAGTCGAGGGGAGCATTGACTACCTCTACTTCGACACACACAGTTTTACCTCCTAACTGCACAGGAAAAGAAGGAATGATGCCATGTGGTCGGAAAGAACGATCGCTGAAAGCAGTGAGGAGAGTAGGTGATGGAGACAAAGTGGGCTGGCCAATGGCCTTCCAACACGCTAACGACATAACACATGTCGAGGCGCCCTTGTTGACCACTGTGCGGAAGATATTCTATGTAAAATTTTTCATGGGATGAGCCACTACTATCTGAAATGCTACGTGGTAAGGCAGACGAGGTTTTATGTCGGTTGTATCTAACATGATGGTACCCGGATTACAAGTCTCAGTAGAGCCCAAAGAGGTTAACAAAGCTTTCCTCTGAGCAGGGCAGCTTTGGAGGACCTCCAAAGTAGACATCGCACAAGGGGTTTGTGATAAATCCTCCAGCATAGAGTAATTCTGGGCGGCCCTTGCATTTGGGTTGTGAGAAGCTTTTTTAAATGCACCCTTTGGAATGTGTGTCATTGTTTCTCCCAACGTCTTTTCAATCTGTAGAATAAGAGATGGGAGATCGACTTCTTTACCCTTCTCAGAAGCGCTTGGTTTACTATAGTCGTGTGCTCTAGTCATTATGAAGGCATCACCCCTCACCATGTATACATTCGCGGATGAGGGATTGCTTAGAGGAGGGCAGGTTTCTTGGCTACCCCCTTCTATGCTTGTAGAGGCTTGAGTTAAATTTTTCACATGTTGAAAGGGATTAGTCAACATTGCCTGATGTTGCTGTGTGACAAACTTTTGGGCCTCTGCAAGTCGAGGACAAACATGGGTCAGGTGATCTTCCGGACACAATTTTCATGGATACCTTGCCTTCCATTTTTCTGTGGTGTCCCCGCCAACATTATTAGTGGGTTTTTATCCTTCTTACCCTTCTTTCATTGTTTTTTCTTCCCTTTAGGTTGTTGGGTGGCCTTTCGGTTAGTCGACTGCACAGAGTGTACTTCCTACATTTGGGTAGGGGGAGAAGCCAAAGAAGTAGTTTGGTTGGCCACTGTGTGTTGTATGGATAACTATTGCAACTGTTTTGTCAATTGCTCAGTGGGCTTGGTTTGTGATGAACTAACAATACCATCAACATGTGGTCCAACTCTCTGTCTAGTTTTATCTAGTATTGAACGTGGCGCATCTGGAAAGATGTTGTATAATAGACCAGACTAAGAATATATGAGCTCAAACTATTGAGCCCTCATGATGGAATATTCTTCAGAGAAAACTATGGAAGTCACGACGTCTTTGGATAACTATGGGACCAAAGACTTAAGGAACCACTCAAGCAGGAATGCTGGTGGGACTGGTACTTTGATTAGACTCTTTCGACGTCTCCACTCTCGGATATGATCAGAGATATGGTCCGCTGTTGTTTGTTAGAAATTGGCGAGAAGCTCTGTGCCAGTGTCATATCTCACAGGTAACTGGAAATGGTTAAGGAAGACCATCACCAGTTCGCCAAAAGAAGAGTATCTTGAGCGATTGAGCTCGATGTACCATTTTGTGGCACTCCCGATAAGAGTACGTTGAAACAATCGCAACTGCACAGAGTCATCTTTCAATGAGTTAGATGAACACCAAATATGGAAGGTAGTCACATGATTACCTGGATCTTCATTAGGCTTGGCCTCGAACTTTGGAATGTCCGAAGGTAACTTCGTTGGCATAGGAGGCCAACGTGGATCATGACAAATAGGATCATTTAACAACCTTGTCAAATCTGGCAAGTGTAAGGTTGCCAGGAATGGTAGTTTGGGTTGTTTCTGATAACCTAGGAAAAATGGTCCTGGAGTTTGAATGGCACCAGGTTGCTAGGAAAAGTTTGGTTGCTGGCCCAGATTCTGGTAGAAACTATGGCCTTGACTAGCGTAAGGATTTTGCATCTATGGAGACGTCATCGGTTGATTTCCCATAAAGGACATAGAGTGTTGGGCATGCATTGCGTTCGAAGGACTTTGGGAAGGATTACCTGATGCCGGTCCTGATTGGAGAGGCATAGTAGTCTGTCCAGGGTTCCATTGACTATGGAAAGATTTACCCCAGAATGACATTCCAGAGGAGGGAACAGATCCTTGTCCTGAGTTCCAAGGTCCTTCTATATGTGTCCCATACGTAGGAATAGTACCCTGCGCAGGAGTAGATTGTCCAAAAATGGGATTGCCCCCAGATGGGAAATTGGTTGATGAGAAAGTGTTGTTACCAAATGTCCCGTTGCAAGAAAATGATGTCGAACCTACCAACATACTTTGCGCAGGTGTTCCTTGACTCCCTGCTCCAAATAAACTAGTGTGTGTAGGCTACCCGACAGACTGCTGATGCGACCCACCAAGCGAAGGGGACAAAGGAGGGATATGACCTCCTGCGTAAGGAAAAGCATTAAAAGGGACAGGAGTTCCCCCAAGTTGACCTTGTAGAGGAGCGTTAGAGCTCCCTACCCCCAGACCCAAAGTCTGTAAAGTGGAGTAGGTTAGTGTAGGACTTGTACCCGAACTAGGCATACCGTATGAGAACGAAGGGCCTGTCGCACTAGGTGTGAAGGGGATTGTGGCCGCCGCCATAGATGGGTTCGATCCACTGTGTGACATAGTTGCGGATGAGACCATGGTGGCTCAGACCGATGATGGTAAGTTAGGATATTATTCTCCTATGGTAGCAACTGTGGTGGGAATTGAAGAATTCCCAGAAGAAGTAACAACGTTTGTTTCCATAGCTGTGTGAGGCACTGTCTGGCGTTCATGAAATTGGATTGGTACAATAAACAGTGCCAAGATATCAGTGGTTAGGGTTTCAACCGAGCCAAGATTGGCGGTTGATTCCTATGGGAGTAGTTCGGGCACAAACGTTTGTAACCCAGTCGCTTCAAAAGACCCTTGTTGGTCTAGCTTCCTCCTTAATGGTGGCAGGGGTTGCTCTAGTGTAACTGGCGGCAGGCCAAGAAGCCTTCATGATCGAAGGAGCTCGGGATCCTCCACTGTGTGAGAAGATCCAAGACACGTTAAGGTATTCTAAACGTTCAAAAGTAACACACACTAAAAGAAGCCCCTAAGAGATAAGACAAGCAATCACTAAACTATTTGGAAGAACAGTTACAACAACCAACACTAGAGCAACTTACCGGTGCAAGTGCAACTCGAACACGGAAGCACCCTCCAGGTATACTTTGCAAAGAATGGCCCGATGTCTGTCCTAGGTACCGCAGTATACCCCTACAGTCACTTGTGTATGTCCCTAAAAATATTGGCAACTAGGTTGCCAGCACGCAAACAGTCACCAGGCAGGTACAGTCGAAAGTCGGGTAGACCACAATGAGTAGGGTATCAAGCCCGAAACTTGTCAAGGGAATCAAGAGAAAATGGTCCGGAAGACAACTGAGGACCTCAAATGGATTCGAGACCCATGAAGCCCCGTGGAAAATGAAAACGACGGAATCCCAAAACAAGCCCTCGATATGTGTTCTCCACTACGATTGGTCCAGCTTTGGAGGGGTTATCTCCACTACCTTTCTGCACACAACCTCGTGTTTATCCCCTGTGTTAGAGGGGGGTCCTGGATAAATTCCACAAAACTGGACTTAGACACTCCCTATCTCAGACTCTAATGTTTGGTTTTGAATGGCCTTGAAGAGTTTCCTCTCCAACCTAATTCAAGGCCCTAGTCCTGAACTAGTTTGTGAACCCTACAAACATAAAAGTCTAGTAGATTTTAAGATTAACGTTGCTTTTATGGATTTATATTACGTCAAGGGGTATGAGGGCGAAATTGATGATGTGTAAAGATGAAAGAAAAAATGAATGACAAAAGATGGAAACAAAATACTTTTACTAAATGCAAAATTTCAACAACTTTTCACAAAGAAAGATTTCTTTTTGTTTTTTAATTTTTCTAAGATTTTATACAGCAAACTCAAAGGTATTTCGCTTGACTACGATCTACTTATGATCTAAGTGCACTAAAAAAAACTTATGAAATAAAAGACTTCTCCCTGGCTAATGATGCAGAAACACACTCTTCAACCAAAGAAGAAAATGAAAAGAGATTTTTTATTTATTTAAGTGCTAGTAAAGAAAACACGGGAAAATACCAACAAGAAAAAAACTAAGAAAAACAAATTCTGGCTTAAAGCACAGATCACAAAGAATCAGAGTAAAGAATCACACAATGGCAATAAAAAAGAAACAAAGACTCTCACGCTTGTCTAAAAACCATAATTTTTTTTTATTTTTTGTCAACTATTAACTGAGAAAAAGAAGGCTAAGGGTAAGATGACCTAACCTACTGACTGTTCAAACCTAGACTCAAACACCTGAGAGGAATACTTCTTATCAAAGAAGGGGATGACTACCCCACCTTGAACAAAAAGTAGCTCGTCAAGCACACGGCTGTCACTAAAACAACACGCGTGCAAACACATGCTGAACAAAGACAAAAAGCGTGTACATGCGGGTTGACCTTGTACAGGCCGCGTGTATATATAAATTCTAAGGAAAAATATGAAAACAGGTAGTCCAGACCAAGAAGAGGCCTCTGGTATTGATAACCAGGGTCCCTTGAAGGCTTGGATGCTCTTTCTAATAGAAAATAAAAATAATGTAAGGAATAATAAGGTGAAAAAAACAATCTGAGATAGGACTTGAACCAACAAGACTCAGACAGGATTCCAGAAAACTCCCTGAGAATGTATAATTCTGACAGAGAAGAGGAGGACTGCCTCTAAGGTTCTCTGAACTCCTACACGCTACTGCTATCTCTACATCTAGCGTTCACACGCGGGCTGTAAGAGGATAGGGTGCGGGTACACGCATGCAGGCCTTTTGCAGGCCGCGTGTACCTCTGTGTGTCCCGAAAACTACGGTCAAGCAAAAGTCTGGGAAAGCTGGTATGAAGAACTAGACTCCCTGCTAGCTCAAACCTTACAGAAAAAGACAGGTAAAGAAAAACAAAAAACCTAATCTTTAAACTACCCAAAAACTTAAATAAATCCAGGAACCCTAAAGAGTATTCTCCCTAGTACGGTTGCCAATTCTGTTGTTGGGAAAAACACCCTATGGACTAGCAAACTAGGTTCGGACTTGCATGCCGATTTTGACTGAATAGAAACTACTTTTTTACCTACAACCCAAGATTTAAACCCCTTTTTCACAGTAAATGCATGGAAAAGGACCACCGACCTTATTACCGGCGTTCGATGTTGATCCTCCATTGCTCTTCGATTACTTGCTTGTGCTGCTCCTTCCACAGATGACCTGCACTCAAGACAAACAACAACTATGCATGTATGCTACTTCTATACTTCAAGGGTTAGAAATAAAGCATAAATTAATCAAATCATAGACAATGCATGCATTGGGATGGGAAAAGTATTCTTTTATTACTGAAAGTGAATCAACTTACAAAAAAGCTGAGACTGACCACCGCTCCTTGAACCTGATCCTGTGCTCCTCTTCTTCTGTCCTTCAACTGCTTTGCATTAAATCTCCTTTGGCATGAGGAAAGGATAAAGGGTTGGGACAATGGATTACATAAATGGGCAGAGTTTCTTTGCTATATTTTTTCCTCTTCCAAATGGTACCCCTACCCCTTCTTTTATAGGCTAGAAGGAGCTAGGGTTTTGGACGAACCCTCGGCCATGCATGGCTGGGAGTTTCAGTTAATTGGCCCATAGCTTTTTGTTTTGTTAGGAAATTTCCGTTTTTTGTGCTTTGTTAGGTACACGCAAGCTGTTGTGAGTCAGCCAGTGTGCACATGCGTGCAGTAATGGGTTAGGGCGCATGGGCCTTGACACAAGAGGATTTTCAAAGAGTTGTTCAGTAGAGTTTTGGCAAAGAAGGGATATGAGTTGGCCTGATGCCAGGTAAGCATGTGTGGTGCAATTTAGGTTTATAACACCTACGCATCCTTTCAATCCACTTGGAACAAGTTTAATAGATAAGGCGCCCAACTCACGAAGGTGCCTTCTGTGCATTGAGATGCAACTGCGATGACTCCTGCTGGTACTTTGTCTTTGCAGCATTTTCTTAACATTTTATAGGCTAAGATCTTTGCACCCAGTTGTGTTTCTACATTGTTGATCCATTTGATTATAATGTATCTTGTCCCCCTGGCAGTACCATATTTCTTCTTCATTTCCTCTCCTAACACTTTCTCCTTGGATTTATCATCCAGAATCAGCGCGGGTTCCATACCTTGGCTGGGTAGTCCTGTTATCTACCCGATAAGCTCAATGGTTATGGGGATGGGTTTATCCAGCCATATATCCCCTCCATGTGAGACTGATAACAACTGCTTAACACATGTAGTCGTGTACCGGGCTCTTCCAAAATGTGGAATTTTCAACAACCCTAAAATGCCTTTTCTATGCAGTCCAACTGCCCACTGATGTGGCTGGCTGATTGTTTCTCCAAGTTGGTTTACAACTATGTTCTGCATAAAAAAACCTCAGTGCAAGTTCTGAGTACTTGGTTTCGTCTGATACATCATGGTTGGAATAATTGAGCTTCCCGAAGTGACCCAGTAGCTACAGCTCTACTTGTATTCCCTCTGGTATGCGTGGTAGCACAATTTCTGCTGCTGGTTTCTTGCGAGGTGAGCTCGATATCAGAACTCTGTCTTCCTGCTGTGGTGGTTGGTACGAAGTTCCGACAACTCCTGGTTGATCCCCTATAAGCCATTCTATCCAAGCCGAGGTAGTTCCCATGGTCTCTTCTGTTGGTTGACCTAGGCTGGGTACCCATGGCTCGTCTGGTTTCCCTTTTGTTCCTTGATTCTGTGACATTCCGTTAACTTCCATGGCTAGTTTAGTTCTTTCTGGTTGCACTTCCTATTGGGTTTCTGCTTCCTCGTTCTGAGGTTCCCGCGTCGTTGCTAGCGTGTCCTCTTTCATGGACTCTACTTGTGGATGTTGAATATCTTCCAGTATCGGTGTAGAGTTCACTGGTGTTATCTCTGGGGATGGGATCTGATCGATATTGATGATCTCCAGCTATTGCTAATCATTTTCTTCCAGCAGTCCTCGTGACCTAGTTTGAAGTCTGGTCAGTCTAGATATCTGGCCTAGTTCGACGAACTTTGGTGGTGCCATAGTGGTGACTGTTGAAAATTTGCTGAGTTTGAAGGACTGTGGTGAACTCTATGGCCTCACTTTGTCTGTTCAGGATATTGTTGCTCTCTCTTTGTTCTCCTTTCACAAATAGATTAGTTTTTTCTGTGATCGCGTGTTGTATGGGATTTTCATGAAGATTATCGATGAAGCTTTGTAATATCCCTAGGCTGAACCCAATTGTAAATATAAATACAAATGTACGTAAGCTGGTGAGATGTTTGATATAATTTTGTATGCACATTTCATGGCATAGTGCGCGCATGTACTACACAGTAAAAGGAGGAAGTGTGCACATTCTAGGATACCATGCACAACATATTAAGTACGTATGATGTTGAGGCCAAGGAGCCTTTGTGTATATGAAATGTTTTATAGGCTCGTGAGCCAGTTATTATAAGCTAGAATTCTTATGTTTTGATTAGTCTGGAGAGACTAGATGTTAAAGGCCAGTGTGCCTATTTTTGTCTATGTCTCATGATTAATATAAAATAAATCGTTGTGTGCAGACGAACCACGATAAAAGAGAGGGGGGGATAAACTCCACTAGTTAGGGAAAGGGAGGGCCAAAAGTTAAGGAAAAGGGATAAGCTAGGGAGCTTAAGCCAAAAATAAATATTATATTAATATTTCTTAAATCATAAAGTATGGATAATCATTTTATCCTAAGTTCTAAAGTTGGGGACAAGTGGGCCAAAGTAGCTCCCAACATGACAAGTGTCAAGTTGGGGACGTGCATACATATTGTGGGAACTTAGTTCATTTTCCCATATTTTACATCATTCCTTCCATCATTCAGTCATCCAGTCAATCATCCATGAGCATGCACACATCCATTGATCTATATTTTGTATCTTCATGACTGTATCTGAACCTGTGTCCATATCCATTTTCT
>JZKD02S1537537.1:154867-188170 GCA_000966675.3 Picea glauca | reverse complement strand
CATAATTAGATTAGGATATAGATTATAATGTATTATTTCAATAAAATTGGTGAAAAGTTAATTAAATGCCTTTGATTTGAGCTAAAATGGTGTATTTTTTACCCCTTGGTGACAAAATGAAGAAAGGGTAAGATACAAAAACCCATAAAATTCTTATATCCTAAGTTTTGTGGCAACATGACAGTTTGTCTCTTTGTG
This sequence comes from Picea glauca, assembly GCA_000966675.3. Lineage (NCBI taxonomy): Eukaryota > Viridiplantae > Streptophyta > Pinopsida > Pinales > Pinaceae > Picea > Picea glauca. The sequence continues at coordinate 187,972 of JZKD02S1537537.1, read as the reverse complement.
CTAAAGGGCGCACTAATCTCAACGACTAACCACAACATGCCTAGATCTACGGTCAACAGGGAATATCATACCCCTCCGACCTTTCTTCCTTTAACTATGGGGGGGGGGTCTGAGTTGGTGGTTTTCCAAAGTGGTCACCTCATAACATGTCGAATACCTGTCAACTTGGACCCCCCTCCCTCCTTACCTCTTACAACCTACCCCGCTTGCCCTCTGAGTAAACCACTAGACTACTTATTCATACCACCTCTGCACTCCGACGTTACACTCCACTACCTTGCCTACAGGTCATTCTCCGTTACTCTGCCGACACATCACCCTCCACTCACCAATCTCCCATCAAATCCCATCCATCAATTGACCATTCAATTCCCTCCACATCACGCCTGAAAGGTCCTTTGGCCAATCAATGCAATCGACCATTACCGTTACCCGTCTGACTCACCATTCACTCCATAACAAACACCTCATTCAGCCTTTTAACCCTGTTTTTTCGCCATTATGCACTATTCATCGATCCAGAATCAGTTGACACTATCATNGGTCACCTCATAACATGTCGAATACTTGTCAACTTGGACCCCCCTCACTCCTTACCTCTTACAACCTACCCCGCTTGCCCTCCGAGTAAACCACTAGACTACTTATTCATACCACCTCTGCACTCCGACGTCACACTCCACTACCTTGCCTACAGGTCATTCTCCGTTACTCTGCCGACACATCACCCTCCACTCACCTATCTCCCATCACATCCCATCCATCAATTGACCATTCAATTCCCTCCACATCACGCCTGAAAGGTCCTTTGGCCAATCAATGCAATCGACCATTACCGTTACCCGTCTGACTCACCATTCGCTCCATAACAGACACCTCATTCAGCCTTTTAACCCTATTTTTTTGCCATTATGCACTATTCATCGATCCAGAATTAGTTGAAACTATCATTTCCTGTTATACAGAAAATCGTTGTTAAGATTACAGTCAACAAACCGCCATTAAAGCCTAGTAAACACAGATTACACCTTTTTTGGTTACAGGCATCCAAGGGAGTATCACTGGCAAGGCGTTCTTGGAAACTCTACAGTTGGACCTCAGCATCCAACATGAGATAAAATACATCTTCATCACCAAGCCAACCTTTTCCAAGTACATAGAAATGGATGAAACTTGCAAAATATTACTCAAGATCACCATCCCCAGTCAAAAGAGATGGGAATACCTATGTGCCTTGATTGAGTAGAGATGATGTGGACATCCAAGTCAGCATGAGGAAGACAGTTAGTGTCGAGTGAATGACTCACCAACTACTTTCCCAGAAATTAGCATTCAGGATTTGGACAGATCACCAAGAGTCCTATTATTTTGTAATATGTAATCTAGTTAGTTAGATTTTTCCTCCACCATATCCCAGTCATTAATGGCATGATCGAATGTAATTGTTGTATAAATACTTCTTACTTTGAAGTAATGAGGGTTGATTTTTGTGCCCAGGAAGCTATCATTGTAATCTTTTTGAGAAGATAGACCAGTAATAAAAATACATATGCACCGAATTCTTGTGTTTGGATGTTGGTGATGTTATCTTACTTTGTTAATGTTTATCTTACTCTGTAATCATTTTTTTTTTGTTTCTAATCATTTAAAGGAAGGTAATGAACATAATTTTTCTCAGACACTCTGTTTCTATTCTTTATTGATTTGCATGTTATTCTTCTGATATTAATCAGATAAATTCTTAACTATTTCTTTGTTTGATTGAATACCTCACCTGTTTTATCTTTCCACGACATTCAATTCTAAAATATCCAACATTCTCACTATCTTGCCCTGTGAAGAAATATTATAAAAGATGTAATCAGATATTAATAATTAACACAAACCCCATAGCCCAGTGTATGTTTAAAGCAATACTTTAGCTAATGTTTACAAACAAAACAAACAAACCCATATTATTTTAACTAGCGTAATATCTCAAAACTAAAAACAGATCTAAATCTTACAGAGAGATCCCTCTATGAAACTAGAGGGGCTAGATCCCAGTTTTGAAGTGGTTTTGGTAAGTAACCTCTGTCAAATTTATTCTTCCTCTGACAACCTATGGGAATTTATAGAGTTCTAACATAGTGGCAAACATACTGGGCAACTGAACAAACTTTTCATCTGACGATTTACTTTCCCTAGATAAAGAAAACTTTATTTCTAAACAAACCATAAAATCTAACTTGCAAAGAGATAAATGTTCAGAGGTTGTTGAAGTTTGTATATATTAGTTTAGATTTCTTAAACTTTAAAGTTATGTCTCCTAAAATAATCCACACTAGATCTCACCCCGATCCAGAACCTGCAACAAAAGTAGTCAATCCAAAAAAGTTACTCAGAAAAAGAAATGTTGTAGAAGGTCACAGGAGTAGTAGTCCTCTCCATAGGGCCACTTATCTTCTAGATAAGCTTGTCAAAATCCAATACCTTGAGTTTGACATACCTTTTGAGAATATCCTTTTCAGAACCAAGTCTGATAGCTTTGTGAGTGAAACAGTCCTCGATCAAACCATCCTCCAATGTAGAACCCCTGAAATACTTTCTCCTAGAATAGATTTTGATCAACGGTTTCTCCAAGAGTTTAAGAAGTTAGAAGACCTAGTATCAAGTCTAGATCACACTTTGTATAAATCCCACTTTCAACAATCAGTCGAGCTTTCTGCCCTTACTATTGCTGCAGCTTTTGTCAGGCCTCAAATAAGTCAATACAGACCTCCCAGCCCTACATCTTCTATAACTTCTGTCACTTCTCCTCCAATAACACAAGTTGTTATTCAACCTCCTCCACTAGTCATGGAAACATTATATGCTCCCGTGATGTTATATTCTCCCTTACATACCATGCGACAGGGCTATCAAACAAGAATTCCCTAGTTTTATGGTACTGGACCTCTTAATGCACAACATGTGCATAAAATGAATGATTACTTTGATTTGCAGGAATTTGATGAGGTAGATGTTCAGATGAGACTTTTTTCCCAAAGATTAACTAGCGATGTCAAAAAATGGTTCAAATCACTATGTGATGCTAGAATTGCTTATATTCTTTCTTTTCACAGAAGTTTTCTTGACAAGTGGGAGGTAAAGAAAAACCCTCTCCAAATTTTATTAGAATATAAAAATATCAAAAGGAATCAAGGAGAAACAATACAAGACTAATGTATTCATTTCACTAATCTCTATAATGAAATTCCTGCTGATATCAAACCTCCTCAAGGTTTGGCCTTAATCAAGTTCCCTGATGGATTTGTTTTTTATATTTCCTAACAAATGAGAGAAATAAATTCTTCCACTTTAGAAGGTATGGAGAAAAGTGCAGTGAGTGTTGAAGCAAATATATTAGCCAAAAGAGCCAAACAAAGAACATAAAGAAGAGTTACAATTAAGCAGGAACCTTGTATTTCTACTTTAGATACCAAAATTGATTATTTAGTGAGGACCATGGAGATAATGATGGAAAAAATGAAAATCAATGACAAAAACCCTCCCAGAGAAAATCAACATGCTCCTTATATTTGAAATCCAAATTTTAGAAGGAACCCTCCCCAAATCAGACAGAGAGAGCCCAGAGATCAAATGGAGCAAAGAGGGCCTAATCGATAGATTAGGCCACCTCTTCAAGATAACTATGATGATGAGGGGGAAGAGGTAATTCAGGAGTTGGATGAAATTCACATAAACCTTATGGGGGTTAATGATAATGATTCCATTTTTCTCACACAGGAAGAACAAGAACTATTTCTCCTTTCATAGACAGAGGTAAATGAGGAAGAGGAAGAATAAGAACAACATGCCTTTGAAAATTCTATAATGGAAGTCCACAAACAATATAATATGATAAGAAAGAAGTCTAACTACAACCCAACTAAGAATGTTGTTGAAACAAAGAAGGTTGTTGAAGCTAAGAAAACATCAGATACTACTCCTAAAAAAATTCCTGAAAAAAATTATTCAGAAACTCCTGCAAAAAGAACTCTTGAATCTTCACCAAGGACCGTTTAGACCGAGGTTGCATCCACAATTCATCCCAGCGGTACTGCATAGAAACTTGTGACTGGAAAATCAGAATTACAAAGCCAGAGAAGAACTTCAACCACTTTCATCTTGGAAGGTGAATTGGCCAAACTGAAGATTCCTATTCCTCTGACAAAACTGATGAAAAAATATGCTTACAAATCACAGTTCATCAAATCATTAAGAATTGAACCGGGAGTAGGCACAAAAACATTAAACATTAGATCAGGAGTATGCATAGACACTGTGAATGTTGTTGATAATCAACTTGAGTTTTTGTTCAATCCTGAGGTTGAGGGACAAACTGACAATGGTTTTGTTCCTCCTTTCTATATCAATCTGAATATTCATGACAAGACATCACATAATTCTATGTTGTATTCTGGTGCTTCTCACAATCTTATGCCCAAGGTTGTGATGGAGAAGATGGGGCTTGATATCACCAGGCCTTATAAGGACTTATACTCCTTTGAATCCAACAAGGTTAAATGCATAGGGATGATTAAAGATATGTGTATTACCATGGCACAAATCCCAGCTAAGAGCATGGTCATGGATATCATGGTTGCATACATTCCTCTAAAATATGATATGTTACTATCTATATCATGGGGTGCTAAGTTAAAGGGAATTTTGCAGTTAGATATGTATTATGCCACCATCCCTGTATTTGGACAACAGAGAAGATTGTATAGAGAGAATCTGATGAAGTAAATGGTCAATAGTCAAGAGAATCCACATAACTATCCCCTCTACTCTGTTCGTTATGACCTGGACTCCTTCATTTCATATAATACTGGTGACTTGGACAGTCAAATTGCACATTTGGAAGATAATGCATTTGGCATGGAAGAGAGTAAAGAAATCATTGAGGAAAGTAAAACTGTGACAACAAAAACTGATGAACCAACAGAAAACTTATGGAGTATGGATTTTGATGGAGCTGTTAGGGAAGAAGGATCTGGAACCGGAGTGTGGGTGCATAATCATAGAGCAAGGCATTCAAAAACTCAATCTTATAAATTGAATTTCTAGTGCACCAATAACATAGTTGAGTATGAAGCATTGATGCTTGGCCTGAAGTTGTTGAAGAAACTTGGTTCCAAAAGGATTATGGTAAGGGTTAACTTTGAACTAATCATAAAGATGATTAAAGGTGAGTATGTTACTAAACACCCTAGGCTTAAAGATTATAGAAATGTTGTTTTATATTTTCTAGAATGTTTCAATGAAATTGACTTGTAGGTCATTCCCAGAGGCCAGAACATACTTGCAGATGGATTGCCTACTTCGTCAACCACATGAAAAATACCTTTCCATCCAAATCACCAATACATAGTAGAGGTGAAGTGCAGGCCAACTGTTCTAGATAATATCAGGTACTCTCAAGTATTTGGCAACGATGAACAAATTGAAGATTTCCTACAGTCTAAAAAATGGTTTTGAGTGTACCAATATAGATGTAGATAGTGATGATGATAGTGTAAATAAGTCATACTTAGAAAAGAATAGTGTAAATGAAGTAGATTCGGATGAAGAAAATTTAAAATATGAAGAATCAGATATTTTGCAACTGAAGAATAATGTTTTAACTAGAGGTTTGGTTCCTTTAGAAGAGTTGTTTGATTTCAACGATATAAAAAAAAATGCAAAGATTGAACCTAGTGGAAAGGAGGTTGAGGAATGTAATATAGGAATAGAGGAAAAACCTAAAATGATAAAATTATCTAAATCTTTACCCCCCGAGAAAAAACACAAATATATTGAACTGTTTAAGGAATTTCTAAATGTATTTGCTTGGAGATATGAGGATTTAATGTCTTATGACACTAGTATCATACAACCCAAAATCCCAATAAAAGAAGAACATAAAACATTTAGGAAGAAACTTAGGAGAATTAATCCAAAGTTACTGCCCCTGATAGAAAAAGAGATTAAAAAGATGTATGATGCCAGAATAATAGTCCCCCTAATATTTTCAAAATGGGTTTCCAATTTGGTTCCCACTAGAAATAATACCAGAGAAATCAGGATTTGCATTGATTTCAGAAACCTCAACAAGGTTTCCCTCAAAGACAACTATCCTCTTCCTAAATTGGATCACATCTTACAAAAGGTAGTTGGAACCAGTAGGATCTCTTTGCTAGATGGTTTTTCTGGCTATAACCAAGTCCTTGTCCACCCAGATGACCAGGAGAAAACAACTTTCACCACACCCTGGGGAAATTTCATGTATGTGAAAATGCCCTTTGGTTTGATGAATGTTGGTGCCACTTTCCAAAGATCAATGTTCATTGCCTTTGCGGACGAGCTCAATAGGTTTATAGTCATATATTTGGATGATGTTATTGTCTACTCAAAATCATATGAGGAGTATTTACAACACCTCAGACGAGTGTTTGAGAAGTGCAAGAAGTTTGGGATTTCATTAAATCCCAAGAAAACTCTTTTTGGTTTAGAAGAAGGAAAACGGATAGCACATATAATCTCTAAATATGGAATCAAGATAGACCCCAACAAAATTTTGGCCATCCAAAAGTTAGAACATCCTAGGAACATTAAGGAATTGCAATCCTTCATAGGGAAAATAAATTTTCTAAGAAGATTCATACCTAATTTGGTAGAACTCCTCAGGAACATTACAGATATGCTTAAAAAATATAGCAAAATAAAGTGGAACACATAAGCTAAACATTTCTTTGAGAAGATAAAACATTCACTTACACAAACTCCTACATTAATCAGTCCATATTACACTAAGGATTTCTATTTATCTTCTTTTGCATCTGAACACACCATTGCAACAGTCCTAATACAGAAAAACAGTGAAGGGCATGAACAACCCATAGCCTTTTTCAACAAGTCATTGAGAGATGTTGCATTGAACTACAATATAATGGAGAAACATGCTTTTTCCCTGGTGAAAGCAATTAAATATTTTAGAGTTTACATTCTCCATTCACATACTATTTCTTATGTTCCAAATGCAGTGGTGAAGGATATTCTAACTCAGGATAACCTTGATGGTAGGAGAGAAAAGTGGATTGTTGTGATTCTGGAATATGATATAGAAATCAAACCAGCTAAACTGATCAAGGGTTAGGGTTTGGCCAAATTGATGGCTGAATCCAATTTTCATGTTTTAGACATAAACATTTTCGCTGCAGTTGATGAAGAGGGAGAGCATGAGACTCCACATGTCAAAGAGGTATTCTCAAATTCTCCATGGTATGCAGAAATCATATTTGTCTTGCATAATTTACAAGATCCTCCTATTCTAACTAAGATTAAAGATAGATTCTTAAAACTAAAAGCATTGAAATATTGCATTCTAGATGGAAATATTTATTGGAAAGATGTTGAAGGAATTTTACTTAATTGTTTATTAAAAGATGAAGCTGACAAGGCATTGCAAGATTTCCACAAATGAGATTGTGGCGGGCATCTAAGTTGGAAGACTACTACTAACAAGATCCTTAGAGCCAATTTTTACTAGCCCACCTTGTTTGCAGATGTTCATAAAAAGGTAACTTCCTATCACAAGTGCCAGGTCTTTGAAGGCAAAAGGAAACTTTTTCCTTTTCCTTTGAAACCTATTTATGTGGAAGCTACATTCTAGCAATGGGGTGGACTAACATAAGTGGATCCTCACAGCTACAGACTACTTCACAAAGTGGATTGAGGCTATACCTCGCAGGAAAGCCACTGACTCTGTCATTATCAAACTCTTGGAAACTAATATTCTCTCTCATTTTGGATGCCCTAGAAAGATTATAACTGATAATGCAGTAGCTTTCAGATCAAAAAAGATAATAGAATTTTGCAGAAAGTAATAGATTAATTTGGGACACTCCACAACCTATTACCCTCATGGAAATGGGTTAGTTGAGTCCTCAAATAAAATTTTAGTGAATATCATAAAGAATATATTGTAGGAAAATAAAAAATATTGGCACAACAAGTTGGTTCATGCACTTTGGGCTGACGCACTGACCACAAAATGATCAATTGGTATGTCTCCATATAAACTGGTATATGAAATTGATGTTGTTTTCCCAACCTCTTTGGTCATTCCTGTTATGATTTTTTTGCAAGAGGTACAGGTAGAGCCTAATGATATTCAAAGGAGAATCAATCAGATGATCCAACTCCAACATTCTAGAGAGGAGGTGTATAACCAGACATGGGTAATTCAAGAGAGCATCAAGAATATTTATGATAGAAGAACTAAGGAGAATGATTTTGAATTGGGTGATTTAGTACTGAAGTGGGATTTGAGAAATGAAGACAAGGGAAAGCATGGAAATTTTGATAGTTTTTTAAAAGGCCCTTACACCATTCAAGCATATAGAGTAAATAATGCATTCCTACTCAAGGACAGTGATGGATCAGACCTGACAAGAGGACCCGTAAATGGCAGGATGCTCAAACATTATGTTCCACCAGAATGAGGATCTTAGTTATTCACCTCATTGTACAAACCACTGTACTTTTACCTTTATGTCATGTGTGAGGTGGTTTTTATCATATGGTTGAAGCCCGAAGAGAAGGCCCTAAGCCACTGATCTGGATCATCAAATTTACAATCTGAATAAAGAAAAACAGGATGTAGAAAAATCACTAAGGAAGGAGATTCAAAGAAGTAGGAAGTTGGATTCTTGGCACCTCACAAGGAGAGCACCATCCCCAAGTGGAGCCACTATTATAACCCTATGATTCATAGGATCACCTAGTGATTATTATCCCTTCTTCTAGTCACATTATGTTGTAAATAATATGTTTATTCTACAAATGATTTACAAAAGAAAGAAAAGAAAAAGAAAAAGAAAGAAATAAAAGAAAAAGAAAAAGAATGAAATAAAATAAAAAGAAAAAGAAAGAAAGAAAGTACAAAAAATCAAAAGAGGGTATAAAAAATAGAAAAGAAAATGATAAAAACCCCATGGAATAATTTGGTTGGATTCATACTCTCTAACCATGATCAGGCTCTTTCAATTTATGCAGATAGGATAGTGAATAAAATTGGTTAAACACTCTAATCTTAGCCAAGTTAGATAGGTTAGTGAATAAGTTTGATCAAACAATTTAAGCTTGGTCAAATGTCTTAGGTTTGAGTAATTTTTTAACCCAACTATTTAATCTGGGTTAAGGTGCTAGGTAATTAGATTAGGATATAGGTTAGAATGTCTTATTTCAATAAAATTGGTGAAAGGTTAATTAAATGACTTTGATTTGAGATAAAATGGTGTATTTTGGACCCCTTGGTGACAAAATGAAGAAAGGGTAAGATGCAAAAACCCATAAAATTATTATATCCTAAGTTTTGTGGCAACATGACAATTTGGCACTTTGTGCTAAAGGGAGCGATAATATCAATGGCTGACCGAAGCGCGCCCATATTTACGGTCAACACATAATATCGGACCGCTCGACATTTCTTCCTTTAATGGTGGGGGGGGGGTGATCCAGGTGGATATCAATGACTACCCACCTTTTTCAGCTGGCTCAAAAAAACTTTCTATCAATTTTGATAATTTACTACTTTTAACAGTTTTTTCGGGTCCTGAACTTACGAAGCTGTTTTGAGGCCCTAAACGATGTTTCATGTTGCAGTTGGGGTATTTTGTGGTTTTGTGCAACTGTTGTAGTCCTCGGATAGATCTTTCCAATGGGATATCATTCACCTAAAACTAGGATCGTATGCAAAAGTTACGACCCCGGGAAGTTGATGTACTGACTAACCCAAACGGGGCCCACATGACTTTTGGCACTTCATCTCCTAGGGTTAGGTTTTTGGATGTTTAGGGTTTTTTTGAAACTCTTGTTTATTGTAAAAGGGACTTGAGAGCCTCATTGTAATCATCTTCTTGTGAATGAGAGCAACCATCACATCTCTTCTCAGAGATAATCCCCCACCATTCCAGCAAGCTTGTTTCTGTTGCATTTTATAGTTTCCATCTTATTTCTTTATTGAATAGAAAACCAGTTTTACTGTATCTCTGTTATTTTGTGTTAAGAACCTGTTAATAATCTGTATTCATTTCATTCTTCTCATAAAATTCAGATCAGTGGTATCAGAGCGGTTTGCTCCATGTCATCTTAAATCATGTCCCCAACGAGGTCGAAGTATAAAGACTTGGGTTTTGAGCTTGTTTCTCATGAGGAAAAAATCTCTCTCACACCCAAGAGACCTCTCATGGAAAGAGAAAATAAATATGGTGGGATAGGAGATCCTTTCAAACTATTGATTGAGGAAGCCCTCATGCAACGAGGAATGATATGATGGATAGTTTCACGCAAATCCTTCGACGTCTACCAACAAGCGATGCATCTTCTTCAAACAGAGGTGCCGCCCCCTTCAAGGTACAAATAAATTTTGATATTCCTATATTTGAAGATAAGATAGACGTAGATGTTGTAGACAAGTGGTTGAATCTACTAGAAGGGTATTTTTTTTTCCATAACTTTTTGAATAGAGAAAAGATTACTTTTGCACTCCTCAAAGTCATTCCCCATGTCAAAGATTGGAGGGGAAACGTTCTGTGAGCAAAAGGAAATAGAGGAACCCTCATTATTTTTAGTCACGGCCACCTGGGAATCCTTCAGGGATGTTATTAAATAACAATACTACCCTGTCGGAAGTTATGACGACCTATATACCAAATGGATCACATTGCGGCAAGAAAAAGACCAAGCAGTGCCAGATTTCACAAATATCTTCCATACCTTGCGCACCAAGTTGGGTATCAAATATTCATAGCGATGTTTGGTGCTCAAGTATCATGGTACTCTGCATAGATACATCTAGAATGAAATGGAATTTATGGACATATCATCCTTGGGTGCGGCCTATAGATATGTCATCAAAATCAAGCAGAAGCTCAAACAAAAGACACGGCTATTTCGGCCTGGGAACCCCTCACAAAAAAATCTAGGAAAGGGTGGCCCCAACCCACAAAAAAAGGGACAGAGAAAATATGGAAAATATCAAGACAACTAGTCCAAGCCACAAGAAAAGAAGGACACCGAAAATACAAAGAAATACACCAGGAAGTGGTGCAACTTCCATAAGAGCCCTTGGNGGTCACCTCATAACATGTCGAATACTTGTCAACTTGGACCCCCCTCACTCCTTACCTCTTACAACCTACCCCGCTTGCCCTCCGAGTAAACCACTAGACTACTTATTCATACCACCTCTGCACTCCGACGTCACACTCCACTACCTTGCCTACAGGTCATTCTCCGTTACTCTGCCGACACATCACCCTCCACTCACCTATCTCCCATCACATCCCATCCATCAATTGACCATTCAATTCCCTCCACATCACGCCTGAAAGGTCCTTTGGCCAATCAATGCAATCGACCATTACCGTTACCCGTCTGACTCACCATTCGCTCCATAACAGACACCTCATTCAGCCTTTTAACCCTATTTTTTTGCCATTATGCACTATTCATCGATCCAGAATTAGTTGAAACTATCATTTCCTGTTATACAGAAAATCGTTGTTAAGATTACAGTCAACAAACCGCCATTAAAGCCTAGTAAACACAGATTACACCTTTTTTGGTTACAGGCATCCAAGGGAGTATCACTGGCAAGGCGTTCTTGGAAACTCTACAGTTGGACCTCAGCATCCAACATGAGATAAAATACATCTTCATCACCAAGCCAACCTTTTCCAAGTACATAGAAATGGATGAAACTTGCAAAATATTACTCAAGATCACCATCCCCAGTCAAAAGAGATGGGAATACCTATGTGCCTTGATTGAGTAGAGATGATGTGGACATCCAAGTCAGCATGAGGAAGACAGTTAGTGTCGAGTGAATGACTCACCAACTACTTTCCCAGAAATTAGCATTCAGGATTTGGACAGATCACCAAGAGTCCTATTATTTTGTAATATGTAATCTAGTTAGTTAGATTTTTCCTCCACCATATCCCAGTCATTAATGGCATGATCGAATGTAATTGTTGTATAAATACTTCTTACTTTGAAGTAATGAGGGTTGATTTTTGTGCCCAGGAAGCTATCATTGTAATCTTTTTGAGAAGATAGACCAGTAATAAAAATACATATGCACCGAATTCTTGTGTTTGGATGTTGGTGATGTTATCTTACTTTGTTAATGTTTATCTTACTCTGTAATCATTTTTTTTTTGTTTCTAATCATTTAAAGGAAGGTAATGAACATAATTTTTCTCAGACACTCTGTTTCTATTCTTTATTGATTTGCATGTTATTCTTCTGATATTAATCAGATAAATTCTTAACTATTTCTTTGTTTGATTGAATACCTCACCTGTTTTATCTTTCCACGACATTCAATTCTAAAATATCCAACATTCTCACTATCTTGCCCTGTGAAGAAATATTATAAAAGATGTAATCAGATATTAATAATTAACACAAACCCCATAGCCCAGTGTATGTTTAAAGCAATACTTTAGCTAATGTTTACAAACAAAACAAACAAACCCATATTATTTTAACTAGCGTAATATCTCAAAACTAAAAACAGATCTAAATCTTACAGAGAGATCCCTCTATGAAACTAGAGGGGCTAGATCCCAGTTTTGAAGTGGTTTTGGTAAGTAACCTCTGTCAAATTTATTCTTCCTCTGACAACCTATGGGAATTTATAGAGTTCTAACATAGTGGCAAACATACTGGGCAACTGAACAAACTTTTCATCTGACGATTTACTTTCCCTAGATAAAGAAAACTTTATTTCTAAACAAACCATAAAATCTAACTTGCAAAGAGATAAATGTTCAGAGGTTGTTGAAGTTTGTATATATTAGTTTAGATTTCTTAAACTTTAAAGTTATGTCTCCTAAAATAATCCACACTAGATCTCACCCCGATCCAGAACCTACAACAAAAGTAGTCAATCCAAAAAAGTTACTCAGAAAAAGAAATACTGTAGAAGGTCACAGGAGTAGTAGTCCTCTCCATAGGGCCACTTATCTTCTAGATAAGCTTGTCAAAATACAATACCTTAAGTTTGACATACCTTTTGAGAATATCCTTTTCAGAACCAAGTCTGATAGCTTTGTGAGTGAAACAGTCCTCGATCAAACCATCCTCCAACCTAGAACCCCTGAAATACTTTCTCCTAGAATAGATTTTGATCAACGGTTTCTCCAAGAGTTTAAGAAGTTAGAAGACCTAGTATCAAGTCTGGATCACACTTTGTATAAATCCCACTTTCAACAATCAATCGAGCTTTTTTCCCTTACTATTGCTGCAGCTTTTGTCAGGCCTCAAATAAGTCAATACAGACCTCCCAGCCCTACATCTTCTATAACTTCTGTCACTTCTCCTCCAATAACACAAGTTGTTATTCAGCCTCCTCCACTAGTCATGGAAACATTATATGCTCCCGTGATGTTATATTCTCCCTTACATACCATGCGACAGGGCTATCAAACAAGAATTCCCTAGTTTTATGGTACTGGACCTCTTAATGCACAACATGTGCATAAAATGAATGATTACCTTGATTTGCAGGAATTTGATGAGGTAGATGTTCAGATGAGACTTTTTTCCCAAAGATTAACTAGCGATGTCAAAAAATGGTTCAAATCACTACGTGCTGCTAGAATTGCTTATATTCTTTCTTTTCACAGAAGTTTTCTTGACAGGTGGGAGGTAAAGAAAAACCCTCTCCAAATTTTATTAGAATATAAAAANCGTGATGTTATATTCTCCCTTACATACCATGCGACAGGGCTATCAAACAAGAATTCCCTAGTTTTATGGTACTGGACCTCTTAATGCACAACATGTGCATAAAATGAATGATTACTTTGATTTGCAGGAATTTGATGAGGTAGATGTTCAGATGAGACTTTTTTCCCAAAGATTAACTAGCGATGTCAAAAAATGGTTCAAATCACTATGTGATGCTAGAATTGCTTATATTCTTTCTTTTCACAGAAGTTTTCTTGACAAGTGGGAGGTAAAGAAAAACCCTCTCCAAATTTTATTAGAATATAAAAATATCAAAAGGAATCAAGGAGAAACAATACAAGACTAATGTATTCATTTCACTAATCTCTATAATGAAATTCCTGCTGATATCAAACCTCCTCAAGGTTTGGCCTTAATCAAGTTCCCTGATGGATTTGTTTTTTATATTTCCTAACAAATGAGAGAAATAAATTCTTCCACTTTAGAAGGTATGGAGAAAAGTGCAGTGAGTGTTGAAGCAAATATATTAGCCAAAAGAGCCAAACAAAGAACATAAAGAAGAGTTACAATTAAGCAGGAACCTTGTATTTCTACTTTAGATACCAAAATTGATTATTTAGTGAGGACCATGGAGATAATGATGGAAAAAATGAAAATCAATGACAAAAACCCTCCCAGAGAAAATCAACATGCTCCTTATATTTGAAATCCAAATTTTAGAAGGAACCCTCCCCAAATCAGACAGAGAGAGCCCAGAGATCAAATGGAGCAAAGAGGGCCTAATCGATAGATTAGGCCACCTCTTCAAGATAACTATGATGATGAGGGGGAAGAGGTAATTCAGGAGTTGGATGAAATTCACATAAACCTTATGGGGGTTAATGATAATGATTCCATTTTTCTCACACAGGAAGAACAAGAACTATTTCTCCTTTCATAGACAGAGGTAAATGAGGAAGAGGAAGAATAAGAACAACATGCCTTTGAAAATTCTATAATGGAAGTCCACAAACAATATAATATGATAAGAAAGAAGTCTAACTACAACCCAACTAAGAATGTTGTTGAAACAAAGAAGGTTGTTGAAGCTAAGAAAACATCAGATACTACTCCTAAAAAAATTCCTGAAAAAAATTATTCAGAAACTCCTGCAAAAAGAACTCTTGAATCTTCACCAAGGACCGTTTAGACCGAGGTTGCATCCACAATTCATCCCAGCGGTACTGCATAGAAACTTGTGACTGGAAAATCAGAATTACAAAGCCAGAGAAGAACTTCAACCACTTTCATCTTGGAAGGTGAATTGGCCAAACTGAAGATTCCTATTCCTCTGACAAAACTGATGAAAAAATATGCTTACAAATCACAGTTCATCAAATCATTAAGAATTGAACCGGGAGTAGGCACAAAAACATTAAACATTAGATCAGGAGTATGCATAGACACTGTGAATGTTGTTGATAATCAACTTGAGTTTTTGTTCAATCCTGAGGTTGAGGGACAAACTGACAATGGTTTTGTTCCTCCTTTCTATATCAATCTGAATATTCATGACAAGACATCACATAATTCTATGTTGTATTCTGGTGCTTCTCACAATCTTATGCCCAAGGTTGTGATGGAGAAGATGGGGCTTGATATCACCAGGCCTTATAAGGACTTATACTCCTTTGAATCCAACAAGGTTAAATGCATAGGGATGATTAAAGATATGTGTATTACCATGGCACAAATCCCAGCTAAGAGCATGGTCATGGATATCATGGTTGCATACATTCCTCTAAAATATGATATGTTACTATCTATATCATGGGGTGCTAAGTTAAAGGGAATTTTGCAGTTAGATATGTATTATGCCACCATCCCTGTATTTGGACAACAGAGAAGATTGTATAGAGAGAATCTGATGAAGTAAATGGTCAATAGTCAAGAGAATCCACATAACTATCCCCTCTACTCTGTTCGTTATGACCTGGACTCCTTCATTTCATATAATACTGGTGACTTGGACAGTCAAATTGCACATTTGGAAGATAATGCATTTGGCATGGAAGAGAGTAAAGAAATCATTGAGGAAAGTAAAACTGTGACAACAAAAACTGATGAACCAACAGAAAACTTATGGAGTATGGATTTTGATGGAGCTGTTAGGGAAGAAGGATCTGGAACCGGAGTGTGGGTGCATAATCATAGAGCAAGGCATTCAAAAACTCAATCTTATAAATTGAATTTCTAGTGCACCAATAACATAGTTGAGTATGAAGCATTGATGCTTGGCCTGAAGTTGTTGAAGAAACTTGGTTCCAAAAGGATTATGGTAAGGGTTAACTTTGAACTAATCATAAAGATGATTAAAGGTGAGTATGTTACTAAACACCCTAGGCTTAAAGATTATAGAAATGTTGTTTTATATTTTCTAGAATGTTTCAATGAAATTGACTTGTAGGTCATTCCCAGAGGCCAGAACATACTTGCAGATGGATTGCCTACTTCGTCAACCACATGAAAAATACCTTTCCATCCAAATCACCAATACATAGTAGAGGTGAAGTGCAGGCCAACTGTTCTAGATAATATCAGGTACTCTCAAGTATTTGGCAACGATGAACAAATTGAAGATTTCCTACAGTCTAAAAAATGGTTTTGAGTGTACCAATATAGATGTAGATAGTGATGATGATAGTGTAAATAAGTCATACTTAGAAAAGAATAGTGTAAATGAAGTAGATTCGGATGAAGAAAATTTAAAATATGAAGAATCAGATATTTTGCAACTGAAGAATAATGTTTTAACTAGAGGTTTGGTTCCTTTAGAAGAGTTGTTTGATTTCAACGATATAAAAAAAAATGCAAAGATTGAACCTAGTGGAAAGGAGGTTGAGGAATGTAATATAGGAATAGAGGAAAAACCTAAAATGATAAAATTATCTAAATCTTTACCCCCCGAGAAAAAACACAAATATATTGAACTGTTTAAGGAATTTCTAAATGTATTTGCTTGGAGATATGAGGATTTAATGTCTTATGACACTAGTATCATACAACCCAAAATCCCAATAAAAGAAGAACATAAAACATTTAGGAAGAAACTTAGGAGAATTAATCCAAAGTTACTGCCCCTGATAGAAAAAGAGATTAAAAAGATGTATGATGCCAGAATAATAGTCCCCCTAATATTTTCAAAATGGGTTTCCAATTTGGTTCCCACTAGAAATAATACCAGAGAAATCAGGATTTGCATTGATTTCAGAAACCTCAACAAGGTTTCCCTCAAAGACAACTATCCTCTTCCTAAATTGGATCACATCTTACAAAAGGTAGTTGGAACCAGTAGGATCTCTTTGCTAGATGGTTTTTCTGGCTATAACCAAGTCCTTGTCCACCCAGATGACCAGGAGAAAACAACTTTCACCACACCCTGGGGAAATTTCATGTATGTGAAAATGCCCTTTGGTTTGATGAATGTTGGTGCCACTTTCCAAAGATCAATGTTCATTGCCTTTGCGGACGAGCTCAATAGGTTTATAGTCATATATTTGGATGATGTTATTGTCTACTCAAAATCATATGAGGAGTATTTACAACACCTCAGACGAGTGTTTGAGAAGTGCAAGAAGTTTGGGATTTCATTAAATCCCAAGAAAACTCTTTTTGGTTTAGAAGAAGGAAAACGGATAGCACATATAATCTCTAAATATGGAATCAAGATAGACCCCAACAAAATTTTGGCCATCCAAAAGTTAGAACATCCTAGGAACATTAAGGAATTGCAATCCTTCATAGGGAAAATAAATTTTCTAAGAAGATTCATACCTAATTTGGTAGAACTCCTCAGGAACATTACAGATATGCTTAAAAAATATAGCAAAATAAAGTGGAACACATAAGCTAAACATTTCTTTGAGAAGATAAAACATTCACTTACACAAACTCCTACATTAATCAGTCCATATTACACTAAGGATTTCTATTTATCTTCTTTTGCATCTGAACACACCATTGCAACAGTCCTAATACAGAAAAACAGTGAAGGGCATGAACAACCCATAGCCTTTTTCAACAAGTCATTGAGAGATGTTGCATTGAACTACAATATAATGGAGAAACATGCTTTTTCCCTGGTGAAAGCAATTAAATATTTTAGAGTTTACATTCTCCATTCACATACTATTTCTTATGTTCCAAATGCAGTGGTGAAGGATATTCTAACTCAGGATAACCTTGATGGTAGGAGAGAAAAGTGGATTGTTGTGATTCTGGAATATGATATAGAAATCAAACCAGCTAAACTGATCAAGGGTTAGGGTTTGGCCAAATTGATGGCTGAATCCAATTTTCATGTTTTAGACATAAACATTTTCGCTGCAGTTGATGAAGAGGGAGAGCATGAGACTCCACATGTCAAAGAGGTATTCTCAAATTCTCCATGGTATGCAGAAATCATATTTGTCTTGCATAATTTACAAGATCCTCCTATTCTAACTAAGATTAAAGATAGATTCTTAAAACTAAAAGCATTGAAATATTGCATTCTAGATGGAAATATTTATTGGAAAGATGTTGAAGGAATTTTACTTAATTGTTTATTAAAAGATGAAGCTGACAAGGCATTGCAAGATTTCCACAAATGAGATTGTGGCGGGCATCTAAGTTGGAAGACTACTACTAACAAGATCCTTAGAGCCAATTTTTACTAGCCCACCTTGTTTGCAGATGTTCATAAAAAGGTAACTTCCTATCACAAGTGCCAGGTCTTTGAAGGCAAAAGGAAACTTTTTCCTTTTCCTTTGAAACCTATTTATGTGGAAGCTACATTCTAGCAATGGGGTGGACTAACATAAGTGGATCCTCACAGCTACAGACTACTTCACAAAGTGGATTGAGGCTATACCTCGCAGGAAAGCCACTGACTCTGTCATTATCAAACTCTTGGAAACTAATATTCTCTCTCATTTTGGATGCCCTAGAAAGATTATAACTGATAATGCAGTAGCTTTCAGATCAAAAAAGATAATAGAATTTTGCAGAAAGTAATAGATTAATTTGGGACACTCCACAACCTATTACCCTCATGGAAATGGGTTAGTTGAGTCCTCAAATAAAATTTTAGTGAATATCATAAAGAATATATTGTAGGAAAATAAAAAATATTGGCACAACAAGTTGGTTCATGCACTTTGGGCTGACGCACTGACCACAAAATGATCAATTGGTATGTCTCCATATAAACTGGTATATGAAATTGATGTTGTTTTCCCAACCTCTTTGGTCATTCCTGTTATGATTTTTTTGCAAGAGGTACAGGTAGAGCCTAATGATATTCAAAGGAGAATCAATCAGATGATCCAACTCCAACATTCTAGAGAGGAGGTGTATAACCAGACATGGGTAATTCAAGAGAGCATCAAGAATATTTATGATAGAAGAACTAAGGAGAATGATTTTGAATTGGGTGATTTAGTACTGAAGTGGGATTTGAGAAATGAAGACAAGGGAAAGCATGGAAATTTTGATAGTTTTTTAAAAGGCCCTTACACCATTCAAGCATATAGAGTAAATAATGCATTCCTACTCAAGGACAGTGATGGATCAGACCTGACAAGAGGACCCGTAAATGGCAGGATGCTCAAACATTATGTTCCACCAGAATGAGGATCTTAGTTATTCACCTCATTGTACAAACCACTGTACTTTTACCTTTATGTCATGTGTGAGGTGGTTTTTATCATATGGTTGAAGCCCGAAGAGAAGGCCCTAAGCCACTGATCTGGATCATCAAATTTACAATCTGAATAAAGAAAAACAGGATGTAGAAAAATCACTAAGGAAGGAGATTCAAAGAAGTAGGAAGTTGGATTCTTGGCACCTCACAAGGAGAGCACCATCCCCAAGTGGAGCCACTATTATAACCCTATGATTCATAGGATCACCTAGTGATTATTATCCCTTCTTCTAGTCACATTATGTTGTAAATAATATGTTTATTCTACAAATGATTTACAAAAGAAAGAAAAGAAAAAGAAAAAGAAAGAAATAAAAGAAAAAGAAAAAGAATGAAATAAAATAAAAAGAAAAAGAAAGAAAGAAAGTACAAAAAATCAAAAGAGGGTATAAAAAATAGAAAAGAAAATGATAAAAACCCCATGGAATAATTTGGTTGGATTCATACTCTCTAACCATGATCAGGCTCTTTCAATTTATGCAGATAGGATAGTGAATAAAATTGGTTAAACACTCTAATCTTAGCCAAGTTAGATAGGTTAGTGAATAAGTTTGATCAAACAATTTAAGCTTGGTCAAATGTCTTAGGTTTGAGTAATTTTTTAACCCAACTATTTAATCTGGGTTAAGGTGCTAGGTAATTAGATTAGGATATAGGTTAGAATGTCTTATTTCAATAAAATTGGTGAAAGGTTAATTAAATGACTTTGATTTGAGATAAAATGGTGTATTTTGGACCCCTTGGTGACAAAATGAAGAAAGGGTAAGATGCAAAAACCCATAAAATTATTATATCCTAAGTTTTGTGGCAACATGACAATTTGGCACTTTGTGCTAAAGGGAGCGATAATATCAATGGCTGACCGAAGCGCGCCCATATTTACGGTCAACACATAATATCGGACCGCTCGACATTTCTTCCTTTAATGGTGGGGGGGGGGTGATCCAGGTGGATATCAATGACTACCCACCTTTTTCAGCTGGCTCAAAAAAACTTTCTATCAATTTTGATAATTTACTACTTTTAACAGTTTTTTCGGGTCCTGAACTTACGAAGCTGTTTTGAGGCCCTAAACGATGTTTCATGTTGCAGTTGGGGTATTTTGTGGTTTTGTGCAACTGTTGTAGTCCTCGGATAGATCTTTCCAATGGGATATCATTCACCTAAAACTAGGATCGTATGCAAAAGTTACGACCCCGGGAAGTTGATGTACTGACTAACCCAAACGGGGCCCACATGACTTTTGGCACTTCATCTCCTAGGGTTAGGTTTTTGGATGTTTAGGGTTTTTTTGAAACTCTTGTTTATTGTAAAAGGGACTTGAGAGCCTCATTGTAATCATCTTCTTGTGAATGAGAGCAACCATCACATCTCTTCTCAGAGATAATCCCCCACCATTCCAGCAAGCTTGTTTCTGTTGCATTTTATAGTTTCCATCTTATTTCTTTATTGAATAGAAAACCAGTTTTACTGTATCTCTGTTATTTTGTGTTAAGAACCTGTTAATAATCTGTATTCATTTCATTCTTCTCATAAAATTCAGATCAGTGGTATCAGAGCGGTTTGCTCCATGTCATCTTAAATCATGTCCCCAACGAGGTCGAAGTATAAAGACTTGGGTTTTGAGCTTGTTTCTCATGAGGAAAAAATCTCTCTCACACCCAAGAGACCTCTCATGGAAAGAGAAAATAAATATGGTGGGATAGGAGATCCTTTCAAACTATTGATTGAGGAAGCCCTCATGCAACGAGGAATGATATGATGGATAGTTTCACGCAAATCCTTCGACGTCTACCAACAAGCGATGCATCTTCTTCAAACAGAGGTGCCGCCCCCTTCAAGGTACAAATAAATTTTGATATTCCTATATTTGAAGATAAGATAGACGTAGATGTTGTAGACAAGTGGTTGAATCTACTAGAAGGGTATTTTTTTTTCCATAACTTTTTGAATAGAGAAAAGATTACTTTTGCACTCCTCAAAGTCATTCCCCATGTCAAAGATTGGAGGGGAAACGTTCTGTGAGCAAAAGGAAATAGAGGAACCCTCATTATTTTTAGTCACGGCCACCTGGGAATCCTTCAGGGATGTTATTAAATAACAATACTACCCTGTCGGAAGTTATGACGACCTATATACCAAATGGATCACATTGCGGCAAGAAAAAGACCAAGCAGTGCCAGATTTCACAAATATCTTCCATACCTTGCGCACCAAGTTGGGTATCAAATATTCATAGCGATGTTTGGTGCTCAAGTATCATGGTACTCTGCATAGATACATCTAGAATGAAATGGAATTTATGGACATATCATCCTTGGGTGCGGCCTATAGATATGTCATCAAAATCAAGCAGAAGCTCAAACAAAAGACACGGCTATTTCGGCCTGGGAACCCCTCACAAAAAAATCTAGGAAAGGGTGGCCCCAACCCACAAAAAAAGGGACAGAGAAAATATGGAAAATATCAAGACAACTAGTCCAAGCCACAAGAAAAGAAGGACACCGAAAATACAAAGAAATACACCAGGAAGTGGTGCAACTTCCATAAGAGCCCTTGGCATAACACTATTGACTATCACTCAAAGTAGTCATTGGTCGCTGAAGTGAAATCCTCTGAATCAGATGCAGATTCTGACTCTAAGCCAGAACTAGAAAGGGGAAGATGAATCATTGCCATGGAGCCTAGTGCCACCATTGCTACCACCAAGCTCCAGTGGTGCAGACTTCAACCTGTGCCATCCGCTTCCACCAGGACCTTCTCTAACTATGGCCCAAAAAGCTGAAATGCTCTTCCACTTCCCCTTGGAAGTTATTCACCCACAACAACTCTCCACTGATCTCCCTTCCAAATCAGGAAATCAGAATTCACGATTTCGCGAATTCTGTGGTCACGACTCTGTGCCTCATGATTCTCCGAATCCTGATGTGGGTCAATCGCTGACTTCCTCCCATTTCTATCGGAGTTCTCCATATCGGGAAATCACTATTCACGATGTCAACGGGTTGGAACTTCAACCTCCAAGTCTCGATGTGCCGATTCCCCGATGACACCTATCCTCATTGCTGACGCTTGGACCCCACACGCCTGTAGCGATCGAGAGATCGTCGATCAGGAAATCGCTATTTTTGTGGCCCCGTTTCACAGGACCTCCTAAGTCCCAAACCCTGATACGCGATGCCACCTATCAATACCACACGCTATCCCTATGGGACCCATCGCAACTCATTGTTTCGCGAATCCTCCGTAGTTCTTTCGACACCAAGAGTTATGAATTTCCAAACCCTGACTCTTTGGGGATCTCATGCCACCTATCCTCATCACGATCAACGGCTCCAACGACTTCGGGAAATCACGAATCGCGATTTTGACGAGCATGAAACTCTCACCTCCGTGAACCCCGATACACCGAATCCCGATGGCCTCTTCCCTCCTTGCGCCTAAGGGATAACTTTCGCATAGCTTCTCCCAGATATGACGGCTGGCGGGATTTCGCTAATCTATCTGGTATATCCTATCCATCGACTCCTCCCCTTCGATGTTTTCTTGAAATTACTAAGTGCTCCGACCGAGATTGGTTCTCCAAGCCTGTGCTCGCAGCCTCTGCTCGAAACCTTCCTTGGAATGAACTTTCCACGTTCCCAGATAATGAAATCACAAATCTCTATCTCTCTTGAGCTTGTCCACTCTGACTCCTTCAGAGGAATGTATGCGCACTCCTTGCGCTCGTGCTCAACAGCTTCTCAAAATGTTGAATTCTTCAGACTCTGTGCACTTCCTGCAACAGCAGTCCTTAGCTCCCTGCTCAGATTCACAACTGAGACTTCTTCTAGCCTGCGCACACCTTGCATGGCTCTGGTGCCTAAATCTCACTCTTGAGAACTTAGAAAAAAATTTATCTCTACCTAAACACTGCAGTCACACACTCCCTATGGACAAATTCCACTGCACTCTATGCAGGAATCTCCTAGCTCAGAATAGAGAAACAATTGAAACTCATTCACTCTTCCTCTCAGACTTCAACTCAACCATGAAATCACATACACAGCATATAAAAGAGAATGCATGACAGAAAGAAAACATCCACGAGCATAATATCAACATAGAGAAACAACACAAACCATGAAATTGAATCAAAGACTCCCTTCTATTAATTCAATCTATACATGAGTGTTCTCCACCAGTTCTCTGTCTGCTCTTCTCTTCTTGCTTCTGAATACTAATGTTACAATGTACAAAGGAGGGTGCCTATATTCTGTTTCCCTCTCGATCTCTAAAACTGTCTAATCTACAATTAAATTCCTATCTAACAACATTAAATCTAATAAATGCCTTCCTATCTACTAAGGACGAGAGATTAAAGGCTCAAGGTCCCCTTTAAAATACAAGTGCGCTTCTTTATGAATGCCTTCATTAAAGAATGGCACAACATTCCCAAGTATTTCCAAATATGCGCTGGTGTTGTCCAGCTGTTTCCTCCCAATGTGTTGGCTCACTTGATGAGTGAGCGATGTTCTTGCATAATATTCCTCGGCTTGAAAACTGTCATGGGCTCCTGTCCATGAGCTCCTGCATAGTCTACCCATGTTTCTGTATCTTCGATTCAGTCTCCCAGCTAGCATCCTCCACTGGGTGGTTATTCCATTTCACCAAGTACTCAAAATACTGCTTGCACTTGGTCTTTCTGTCGACACGTTTGTCCAAGATGTACTCCATCTACGGATTCTCTGATACTGGTAATTTCTTCTGCCACTGGATTACTGGTTCCTCCGTTCCAGTCCCTACTTCTCCAGCCCTGTATGGGTATAAATCCGAAATATTAAATATCGGAGATATCCCGATGCCATCCGATAACTCAATTTCATATGCATTTTCTCCAAATTTATTCAGGACTCTGCATGGTCCAATCTTTTTCATTTTGAGCTTGTTATATATTCCCCTTGGGAACCTTTCTTTCCTCAAGTGCACCAGAACCATATCACCAACTTCAAACTGAAGTTGTCTCTTCCGCTGATCGGCTCTGTGTTTGTACTCTTGATTTGATTTCATCAGTCGCTGCTTCACTTGACTGTGAAGTTCCTGCATCACCTCAACGAACTCTTCAGCACTAGCACTGCTAGTCGCAGTTGGTTCTGACTCCCTGAGTTCAGAAACACCCCTTGGGTGTGTCCCATACAAAATTTGGAACAAACTTTTTCCCGTACTCTGATTCTGCCTGTGGCAATATCTGGTTCCAACTATTGTGGTGCTCTGTCACCAAGCTTCTCAATAAATTCCCCATACTCCTATTCACAACCTCCATTTGTCCATCTGTCTACGGATGGTAAGCTGAACTAAATGCCAAGTTAGTTCCTAGATTTTTCCATAGTGTCCTCCAAAAATGGCCTATGAATTTTGTATCCATGTCTGAGACTATGCTTCTTGGCAATCCGTGAAGTCTAACAACCTCTTTGAAAAATAAGTTCTCGATGTGGGTCGCATCGCTGGTCTTCTGACACACGATAAAATGTGCCATTTTCGAAAACCTGTCCACCACTACAAATATGGAATCAACCCCTCTTTGTGTTCTCGACAATCCTAACACAAAATCCATGCTAATTGCCTCCCATGGCCTCTCCAGTATGGGTAAGGGCTGATAAAGACCTGCATTCTTCTTTCAGCCCTTTGAATGTTGACAAATTCTACATCTATCAACAAATATTTTTACCTCTGCTCACATGCCCGGCCAATAATACGATTCGCTTAACTTTGCGAATGTTTTTTCATGTCCAAAGTGACCTGCTAATCCTCCACTGTGCTTCTCTTTCAGCGGATTCTCCCTCATGGAGCAACTCGGAATGCACAACTGATTGCCTCTGAATAGAAATCCCTCCTGGATCATGTAATCTATCCAAGGACACCAATCCCTGAGAACTGGATTCTCAGCGGCCTCGTATGCTTCTCCGAAGTCTGCATCTCCTACATACATGTCCTTCAGATTCTCAAAACCCAAGGTCTTGACTCTGAACTCCTGCAACAACAAATATTTCCTGCTCAAAGCATCAGCCACTTTGTTAGTAGTTCCTAAAATGTGTTTTATCACAAATGTGAAATTTTGCATGTACTCTACCCATTTTGCATGTTTCTGGTTCAACTTGTCCTGTTGACTCACAAACTGCAATGCATGATTATCGTTGTATAATACAAATTCCTTGGGTATCAGGTAATGCCTCCACTTCTTCAATGCATGTATGATGGCATAAAACTCTTTATCATATGTGGAGTATTTCATCTTTGCTTCATCCAGCTTCTCGCTGTAATATGCAACAGGTCTGTCATCCTGACTCAAGACCCCTCCGATAGCATATCCGCTCGCATCACATTTCACCTAAAATGTTTTCTGAAAGTCTGGCAACACTAACACTGGTTGTTCTGTGATCTTTCGCTTCAACAGATTGAAGCTCCTCTCAGCCTCAGTTGTCCAATGAAAAAATTTATGTCATTTTTTCACGGTGTCCATCATCGCTGTGCTAATTCCAATGAAATTTATAATGAATTTTCTGTAGAAACTAGCCAAACCATGGAAAATTCTCACCTAAAAAACATTTATCGGTGATGGCCAATTCTTGATCACGTCCACCTTCTCTGGATCCATCTTCAACTCATTAGCCGAAATAACAAAACCCAGATAAATGAGTTTTGTCTTCATGAAGGAACACTTCTTCATGTTGACCAACAACTTCTCCTGCTGTAGTCTTCTCATCACAATGGCCAAATGTCTCAAATGTTCAGCCTTTGTCTTACTGTAGATCAGTATGTCATCCAGATATATGACTACAAACTTCCGAATGAACTCCCACAGGACTTCATTCATCAGCCTCATGAATGTGCTCGGCGCATTCGTCAAACCAAACGACATGACCAACCATTCGTAAAAACCTTCATTTGTCTTGAATGATGTCTTCCATTCATCACCCTCTCTCATGCGAATCTGGTGATATCCACTCTTGAGATCAATAATTGAAAAACAATTTACCCCACTCAGGCAATCCATCAGATCATCCATTCTCGGCAGTGGAAATCTGTACCTGATGGTTATCTTGTTTATCACTCTGGAGTCTATACACATCCTCCAGCCTCCATCCTTCTTCGGACTTAGTACTGTCGGCACAACACATGGACTCAAGCTCTCTCTTACTAGTCCTTTGTCCAGCAGATCCTGTACCTACCTTTTGACTTCCTCATTCTCTTGAGGTGTCAGCCTGTACGTAGCCTTGTTCGGCAAACTGGCTCCAGGTATGAGGTCTATGTGGTGACTCACACTCTTCATCGGTGGCAATGAATGAGGTAATTCATTCATGATGATGTCAGTGAACTCTCCCAGTAGTTCCTGAATCTCTTCTCACAAGTCGTCCACTGTTGTGCTAGTCAGGACAATTCTCGGCTTCCTGACCACAAAGAATTGTGGATCTTCATTCTTCTCCATCTCTGTGAGAATCTCCTTCCCACTCATGAGGAGTATTGTACTGCTTACTTCCGGCTTTATCTCCTTATCCTTTATCGAAAGCAATCTATGGGTTCTCCCATCCTTCCCCAAGGTGTATGTGTTCATCCTCCCATCATGAACAAAATTTTTGTCATATTGCCATGGTCTACCCAACAATATGTGACATACATCCATGGGAATAACATCACATAGAATTTTATCATTATACCCACCTATTTTAAATTCAACCAAGCATTGTTTGGTGACACTCACCTGATGTCCCTTATGTAGCCATGATACTTTATATGGAATCAGGTGGTCTATTGTCTCCAGCTCCAGCTTTTCCACCATCTCGGTTGAAACAAGATTGTCTTTGCTTCCGCTGTCCACTATGACCTTGCATTTCCAGCCCTTGGTTGTGCAAACTGTCTTGAACAGTCTGCTTCTCTGAGCTATGTTCCCCACCTCCTTCTTGGGTGTTAAGAGAAATTTATGCATTCCAAGCGATCTTCCACTGTCTGCATCTTCATTCTCAGCATCACGCCTTTGCGCTTCTGCAATGTGAGCTTCTCCTCCGGCTTGCTTCTTCTCTGGACACTCAAATGAATTGTGCCCATTCTTTCCACATGTAAAACATGTGATCACTCCTCCTCTTCCTCTACCTCGACCTCTAGTATGAGGAAGAGAATTCGCATCAGCGTAATCTCCTCGCTGATCAGTTTGTTGTCTTCTCTGCTCAACTTGTGGCTATCCTCGTTGTGAGGTTCCACCTCTCTCAACCTTACCCTGAGGTTTCTGCCGTTCCTCCTTGGGCTTCTGATATTTTTCCTGGGCAACTGCCTTGCCTCTGGGCAGACTCCTGCCTCACCCTCACTGACCTTTCTTGTGGCTCAGCTTCTCCTCGGCTTTCAGAGCCATCTGGTAAGCATCCTTGACCATTATAATGGTTACCATGCTTAATTCATCCTGAATGTCATACCTCAGACCATTCAGGTATCTCGCCACCTTCTCATCATCTCTCTCCCGATGACCTGCTCGGATGTTGAGCCTGTAAAATTCTTCGGTGTACTCCTTCACCATCATCATCTTCTATCTCAGGTTCTACATTCATTTGAACAGTGTGATATGATAATCTCTGGGGATGAATTTCTCCTTCATCTTCGCGATCATCCTGTCCCAACTTTTGATCTTCTGTTTTCCCTTGGAACTTCTATCTATATATAGCTCATCCCACCACAACGCTGCACGTCCTTTCAACTTAGTAAAAACATGCCTTACCTTTTTGTCCACTTCGATATCTTCATAATCGAAGTAGGTTTCAAGAGCTCGGATCCAATCCAACAACTCTTCAGCATCCAGGCTTCCTTCATACGCTGGAATGTCTATCTTGGTCTTAGAACTCATCTGGGCGATGGCTTTGATTAATCGCTCTGTTGAAGCATCCTCTGTTGTGACCTCTTCTTCATGTCCAGCTTCCTCTTCAACCTTGAAATCACTAAGATCCCCTGCACCATCTCCGCGTCTCTACACAGTCTCCATCTCCTCAAGTCTTGCTCGGAGATCTCTCATTTGGCACTCCATTTCTGGATTCCCTGCCGGCCTACCTCTTCTTCGCGCATCCCTGTCTTCTCGATCAGGCGATTGCCTTTCTCTTCTCGGCGGCATGATGTAATCCCTTCTCTTCTACTGAAAGAAAAGACTTCCGAGCTCTGATACCACTTGGTGCAGACTTCACCCTGTGTCGTCCGCTTCCACCAGGACCTTCTCTAACTTTGGCCCGAAGAGCTGAAATGCTCTTCCACTTCCCCTTGGAAGTTCTTCACCCACAGCAACTCTCCACTGATCTCCCTTCCAAATCGGGAAATCAGAACTCACGATTTCATGAATTATGTGGTCATGACTCTTTGCCTCGCGATTCCCCGAATCTTGATGTGGGTCAATCGCTGACTTCCTCCCCTTTCTATTGGAGTTCTCCCTATCAGGAAATCGCTATGCGCGATGTCAACGGGTTGGAACTTCAACCTCCAAGTCCTGATGTGTCGATTCCCCAATGACACCTGTCCTCGTTGCTGACACTTGGACCCCACACGCCTTTAGTGATCGGGAAATCGCTATTTCTGTGGCCCCATTTCACAGGACCTCCTAAGTCCCAAACCCCGATACGCGATGCCACCTGTCAATACCACACACTATCCCTGTGGGACCCGTCGCAACTAGGATTTTTGCGAATCCTCCACAGTTCTTTCGACACCAAGAGTTCTGAATTTTTGAACCCCAACTCTTTGGGGATCTCATGCCACCTGTCCTCGTCACGATCAACGGCTCCAACGACTTCGAGAAATCGCAAATCGCGATTTTGACGAGCATGAAACTCTCACCTCCGCGAACCTTGATACGTCGAATCTCGATGGCCTGTTCCCTCCTTGCGCATAAGGGATAACTTCCGCGTAGCTTCTCCCAGATCTAACGGCTGGCGGGATTTCACTAATCTGTCCAGCAGATCCTAGCTGTCGACTCCTCCCCTTCGACGTTTTCTTGAAATGACTAAGTGCTCTGGCCGAGATTGGTTCTCCAAGCCTGTTCTCGCAGCCTCTGCTGAAAACCTTCCTTGGAACGAACTTTCCATGTTCCCGGATAATGAAATCACAAATCTCTATCTCTCTTAAGCTTGTCCACTCTGACTCCTTCATAGGAATGTATGCGCACTCCTTGCGCTCACGCTCAATATCTTCTCAAAACGTTGAATTATTCAAACTTTGTGCACTTCCTGCAACAACAGTCCTTAGCTCCCTGCTCAGATTCAAAACTGAGACTTCTTCTAGCCTACACACACCTTGCATGGCTCCGGTGCCTAACTCGCACTCTTGAGAACTTAGAACAAAAGTTATCTCTACCTGAACCTTGCAGTCACACACTCCCTGTGGACAAATTCTACTGCACTCTATGCAGGAATCTCCTGGCTCAGAATAGAGAAACAATTGAAACTCATTCACTCTTCCTCTCAGACTTCAACTCAACCATGAAATCACATACACAACATATAAAAGTGAATGCATGACAGAAAGAAAACATCCACAAGCATAATATCAACACAGAGAAACAACACAAACCATGAAATTGAATCAAAGACTCCCTTCTATTAATTCAATCTGTACATGAGTGTTCTCCACCAGTTCTTTGTCTTCTCTTCTCTTCTTGCTTCTGAATACTAATGTTACAATGTACAAAGGAGGGTGACTATATTATGTTTCCCTCTCAATCTCTAAAACTGTCTAATCTACAATTAAATTCCTATCTAACAACATTAAATCTAATAAATGCCTTCCTATCTACTAAGGATGAGAGCTTAAAGGCTCAAGGTCCCCTTTACAATACAAGTGCGCTTCTTTATGAATGCCTTCATTAAATAACGACGCAACATTCCAAAGTATTTCCAAATATGTGCTAGCGCGGTCCACCTGTTTCCTCCCAATGTGCTGGCTCGCTTGATGAGTGAGCGATGCTCCTGCATCATCCAGCCTGGTGAACCAGACAAGCCAGAAGAAGGAGAGCGCCTCTCCCATTCATATATGTGGGTAAAAGGCACCCCGCTACACTTCATCATTGATAGCAGTATCTATAAGAACCTCATCTCAACAAAGGTCATCAAACGGCTGGCCCTCCCAACAAGGCGACACCCACAACCCTACACCATTAGATGGCTCTGCCAAGGAAGCGATCTCCACATCAACAAACAGTGTCGAATGTCCTACGACATCAAGACCTTCAAAGACGAGGTATTATGTGATTTTTATCCTCTCAAAGTTTGTTATGTTTTTTTGGGCCAACCTTATTTATGGAGACGTCATGTTCTATATGAGTCTAGGCCTCATAGTGTTATCATTACTTTGAACAGGAAATTGTACAGGATACTCGAGGTAGTCCCACCTAGTGCTATTTCCTTTATATCTACTAAGCAATGCAGGAAGGTCATCTCTCAGATGGGGAAGTTTGTCTTTTTCGTGATTCACTCTCAGAATAAGCAAAAGATCACAACCACATATAGGGTCTCTATGATCGACCTCTCCACACAGAAGAAGCAAGTAGATAAGGTCGTGGAAGAATACTTAGATATCTTCTCCTCACCTACAAGGGTACCTCTGCACTACTAGGTCAAGCACCCCATCGATCTGACACCCAACACACCGCTTCATAATGGGCCAGTCTATTGTTTCCCTTTGTTAGAGAATGAGGAGATCAAGCGACAGATCCAAGAACTTCTCCACAAGGGGCACATCTATCCCAGCTCATCACCTTGCGGGAGCCCAATCATGCTAGTACAGAAGAAATATGGAACCTGGAGACTTTGTATTGATTATCGGGCTGTGAATAAAATCACAGTAAAAAATTGGTACCTGATTCCCCGAATCGACGACCTCCTTGATCAACTTACGGGGGCCAAATACTTTAGTAAGATTGATCTGAAGTCTAGCTAAAACTAGGCCCTGATAGAATAGACATTTATATGGAAGACCACCTTCAAGTCAAAGGAAGGCATTTTTGAATGGTTGTTCATGCCCTTTGGTTTGGAAAATTCTCCAACCACTTTCATGAGGATGATGGATGATATCCTGCGACCATTCACCAATACTTTTGTAGTGGTGTATCTGGATGACATTCTAATTTACAGTAAGACTTGGGGCAAACACTTGCATCATATTCAGAAGGTTCCGCACACCCTAGGGAAGCACAAGCTATACACCAACTTGGAAAAATGCTCCTTCGTCATGGATAGGGGCCATTACCTAGGCTACATAATTGATCAACATGGTGTACATGTGGATCCAGCCAAGATCCAAGTCATCTATGACTAGCCAGCACCAACCACACTCACTGAGCTTCTAATATTCTTGGGACTTGCTAATTTCTACCACAAGTTCATGCTGGGATTCTCCCATATTGCATGGGCCCTCAACCAAAATAAAAAGGGGTGGTGGTAAGGAAAAATTTGCATGGGGCTGGTCCCAACAACAAGTGTTCGATGATTTGAAGTAGCGCTTGTGCTCAACCCCAACACTTTCACTACCAAACCTGCAACATCCCTTTGAGATCGAGACAGAGGCTTCATACTATGTTGTGGGTGTTGTTCTCACTCAACACGGCCACCCCGTGGCCTATCATAGTGAGACACTGTCAGATATTGTCCGTAAGTACCCTACTTGTGACAAAGAAATGTACTCCATTGTGCAAGCCTGTCGCCAGTGGAGACATTACATTCTTTGGAAGGAAACAATCATCCACATTGATCATAAGCCACTACAGTTCATGCAGACAGAGGGAAAATTGCAGAATGATCGCCATCAAAAGTGGTCCACATACTTGCATCAATTCCACCTCAACATCAAGCATAAAACAAGAAGCACCAATCACGTCTCTGATTGCCTCAATAGACAAACAGTCGCGACACTCACCATGGTGCTATACTCTTGTGGCCATGAAACCTCTGGATGGCCCCAACTCTATGAGACAGACCCTGACTTCGCCACCACCTACCAAATGTTGGGTGCAAATGCAGTTGTCGATAATTTCCATCTTCAAGATGGGTTGTTGTTTCGTTTGGGACATATATGTGTTCCATCAAGCAAGTGAGTGAAGCTGATCTAGGAAGCCCACTACAATCGAGTGGTAGGACACTTTGGTGTCAAAAAGACAATGGCGATGCTACAAAAACATTTCTACTGGCCAAAACTTAGACAGGAGGTCAGCAAGTATATCAGGTCCTGCACTACCTGTGCTATTTCCAAACCGACCACTAAGAAAAAAGGCATGTACAACCCTCTTCCTACTCTTGATAGGCCATGGGAATCCATCTCAATGGAATACATGTCAGGCCTCTCATCCACCAAGTGGGGAAATGACTGTGTTTTTGTGGTTGTTGATCACTTTTCTAAGATGGCGATTCTGGTTGCCTGCAAGAAGAGCATCACAGCAGAGGCMACTGCCAAGMTCTTCTTTGAACAAGTCTGGGTACATTTTGGAATCCCAAAAAMCATTGTMTTAGATTGAGATAGTCRATTTCTCATCACATTCTGGTCGAGCCTCTGGTCATTGCTGGACACCAAGCTCACCAAATCCACGACCTTCCACCCCCAGAYAGATGGCGAAACCAAGG
>JZKD02S1537537.1:132990-145772 GCA_000966675.3 Picea glauca | reverse complement strand
TACATCACTGATCAAGTATCTGTGTGATACATGGTGTGGTAGTGTACCACTGGATTGTAGTTGAGTACTACTATAGATAAACACATTTGTGTTCTATTAAATTATATTTTTCTGATTGCCTTGAATACTATCAGCAGTGTTGGAAATGATTATCAGCTAGATGGATGATCAATGGAAAGATATTTTCCAAACGAAAAATGGTCCAGGAAATTTATTCTTCTAGGACATATGTCTAGATTAGAGGAATGGTTCTTATGTCACTCTATGGAGTGAGTTACGTATCCATCATCATGTCTGATTACTCAAATGGAGTATGGTTTCAAGAGATCATACAGTTGATGACACTGATAGTGATGATGGTACTCATGATCTAATCATGAGATAGACTATATGATTATGTTGATGCTACTGGGTAAATGGTATGTTTGTGCTCAAGACCATTACCTTCAATACCTTCCTATCTAGGAGGGATTCTTGATATTATGGTTGTTGTAGGAGGTATTTACGTCCATGTGTAAACCTGATGAGAATAGAATATTTCGGGAAGCAAGAAGAAACCTTAATGAGACAAGTCGGCTCAAGAGGACAATTGGTATTAGGTTATTAGCCTCCAAGAGAACAAGTCGACTAAAGGAAATATTATATACTATGTAAATAGGAACCCATAATGAGAAGTTGGCCTAGGCAGTTTTCCAGTTTTAGTATAAATATAGGAGGCCAGTCTTCATTCTAGTAGGCATTCTCACAACTGCAGAAGCAACACTTGTGCACACTGCACTTGGGCAGTTGTGTGCAAGTTTGGAGGAGAGTTGTTGTTGCAACTGCTATAGCTGGAAGATTTCGGTTTTGTCTTGGACTATCTCATGGTTATGGTTTGGACTCTATGATCATCTCTTGTTTGGTGCGCTACCCTTGGAGAAAGGCATGCCACCTTTGTTCGTCTATCTAGCCTAGGGTTTTCTTCTGAAATGATTCTTTGTCAAGGTTAAGGTGCTCGGAGGGTGGCTTCGGCCTATGGTTGGGAGAAAATAGTGATATTTTCTATGGTAAAATGAGCACATCCATCATATTCTAACAAATCCATGGATCAATGCCCATTAAGATCGAGGAGAACGTGAACCGTCGGGTCACTCTATGTTAGGAACATATCATTCCCGTCAGATTCGCTAACTACAAATGAATACTAATGAATACTAAAGAAACACACTAAGAAATACACTTTTACCTAATGACACATTAGACCAAGTAGACCTTAACTAAATCCTAAGTGTCTAAATATTCTAACATCCCCCTTTAATAACAAATTGGGATAGGATTGAAGGATTTACAGTAGTGACACAATAGGAGAAGGAAGGAGGAATTAGAGTGATGTAGGAGCATCATATATATCAAGCGAGCCAGTGCGGAAGCAGTTGGACAGCTGGACGAGCGCCAGCACAAGTTTTGAAAACACCTTGAAGTTGTTGCGCAATATTAAATGTAAGAATTTAATGAAGCGCACTTTGTATATTGTAAATGGACCTTGAGCGGATAGCTCTCATCCTTAGTAGGTAGAAGGCATTTAAGGTAGTTAATGTAAAGTAGATAGAATTTAATTCTGGACTAGACAGTTGTAGAGCGCAAGAGGGAAACGAGATATAGACACCCTCATTGTGCATTGTAAGTTAGATAGAAGCATTGGAGAAAGAGCATGCAGAGAGCTGTGTAAGAACACCCATGTACAAACATTTGAATTAATAGAAGAGTTTTGATTCAAATTCATGGATGTGTGTTGTTCTCTATGTATTGATGCTTAATTGTGGGCTCATGAATGTTTGCTTCCATTTATACATTTTCTTTTATATGTTGTGTATATGATTTTATGTTGAGTTTGGAATCTGAGAGAGAGAAGGAATGAGTTTCAATTGTTTCTCTATTTGAGCCATAGAATTCCTGCAAGGAGTGCAGTTGAAGTGTCTGCAATGAGTGCGTTGATAGAAGGTTCAGATAGAGATAGCTTTTGTTCTCGTTCATCCAGAAGGTGTAGATAGGCACATGAGTCATGCAAGGAGTGAGTAGGCCAAGTGAAGTTCAGGGTTGCGAACCTGAGCACCGACTGAAAGACTGCTGCTGCAGGAGTGTGCAGAGTCGAAGGGATTTCATCACTTAGACGTGCTGAAGGGTTTCCGCAAGGAGTGCGCGCAAGGAGTCTTTTCTAAGGATCAGAGTCATAGAAAAGCTCAAGAAGGATAGGCCTTTGAGTTTTTTTAAGGACAGCATAGACAATTTATGACTTGAAGGTTGGCAAGAAGTGTCGTAAGTTACGCACAGGCGGACGAGTTCCTGAAGGAGTACTTAGTTCATTTCGCAGGAATCGCCAAGCAAAGAATGGACGGTCGGTATTCTCTGAGGAGAATCCGTGAATCTCTGTGAGTCGTTAGATATTGTGGAGGTGCAAGGGAGATACTGTAGTTGAAAGCTCAGGAGGGGCAGAGCCATTGATCCGAGTCGTAAGGGTCATCAGATTCGCACATGGTTTCATGCATCGGGGTTTCGTGGATTGAAACTCCAAATTCTTGCAATTGGAATCGCGATATTGCGATACGCGATATCCCGACCAGTACAAATTATAGTGTGGGCCACAACAGACTCGATGAGTGGAGGACAGGTGGCACACTTTATTGGGGTTTCGTGGTGAGAAATCTCGAAACAAATGAATTAGGATTCACGATCTTGTGAACCCCGAATTATCGATGAGCTGAAGCATTGAATAGTCAACTCGCACATGCGTCAGATTTTCGGCGTATCGGACATCGAGAGTCGGGGATACAATTTGTTTGATATCGTGAGTAGAGAAATCGTGATAAGGAAAGTTTTGACAAGGTTAAGGAAGGGTCAACGTTGACTGGTGATTGGGTTTCAGAGATCTAAGAGACCAACATTTGACCATTGACCTCCTGATACCGTGAAGTCCGATTCCCCGATAAGTAAAGAGAGGGGATCGCTTGAGAGTTCCGTGGGTGCGGATTTCCCAATAGGGAAATAGAAGAACATTTGAGTTCTTTGGGCTATGAGAAGAGGAGATCCTATGAGCAGACGTGCTTGTGAGGGAGAGAGACTGCGTCATAGAGCCTACCCCCCCTTAATGAAAAATTCATGAACTCCTAACATAGATCAATGTTTGGAAAAATTCGTTTTTGTAAGAGACTTTGTGAAAATGTATGCAACTTGATCTTCTATAGGGAAAAAGAGAACTTCAATAACTTGATCATGATTGAGCTTTCTAATGAAGTGCATGTGTAGCGTGATGTGCTTGTTTTGTTGATGTTGAACTAGGTCTTTGGTGAGCTTGATGGAACTCTAATTATCGCACCAAAGGCTGGTCAGATGGTGTTGTTGGAATCCAAAATCTGAAAGGATATGTAAAAGCCACAAGGCTTCCTAACTTGCATTTATCGTTGCTTAGTACTCTTCTTCTATTGAAGAAAGTGCAATAGCTTGTTGTTTATTACATGCCCCCAGGGACAGGTCCTAAACCAAGGCTGAAAACATAACTTGTAGTAGAATTCTAATCATGAGGGTCGTCGGCCCAATCTGAATCAATGAAACCAACCAATAAAGGAGTCCCACTTGAACTATAATGTATCTCGAACTGAATTGTACCACAGACATAGATAATTATCCTTTTAGCTTCTTTCCAATGGATTTCATGGGGTGTTTTCATATACCGGGTAACAAGACCAACAACAAAGGAAAGATCAGGATGGGTATGAGTCAATTATAAGAGGCTCCAACTAACTGACAGTACAGGGTGACATCAACTTCAGGAGAAGTACAAGTGGCAATAATCTTGACTCCAGACTAGAAGGGAGAATGGGATGGTTTACAATCATCCATGTGAAATCGATGAATAAGGTCACAAGAATACTTAGAATGGGAAAGAAAAAATCCTTCATTGGTTTGCATAATTTGGAGGCAAAGGAAATAGTGCAAAAGACCTAAGTCTTCCATTTCAAATTTCTTCTTAAGACTGGTTTTCACATGGTTTAAAAGTTTTGAGTCACTACAAGTAAGAATAAGGTCATCAACATAAAGGACAAGGATCATGAGATGAATATCTACTTTCTTGGAATATACATTAGGATCGGAATGGAATCTAGAGAATCCGGTGTCAATAAGAAAGTTGTCCATTTTGGCATACCAAGCTCAAAGATCTTGCTTAACACCATAAAGATATTTATTAAGGTGACAAACAAGGCTAGAGTCATTCTGGACATATCCAAGAGGTTG
Organism: Picea glauca; assembly: GCA_000966675.3. Classification (NCBI taxonomy): domain Eukaryota; kingdom Viridiplantae; phylum Streptophyta; class Pinopsida; order Pinales; family Pinaceae; genus Picea; species Picea glauca. The sequence goes on along the minus strand of JZKD02S1537537.1, from coordinate 141,503 downwards.
TTCCATGTAGATTTCTTCTTGAAAATCTTCATTCAATAAAATGGACATAGCATCCATCTGATGGACCTCCCATTTATGTAAGGTAACAAGGGGAAGAACAAGGCATATGGAATTCATTTTGGATACAGGGGAAAAGTTTTCATTATAGTCAATTCCTTCAACTTGGGAAACTCCTTTGGAAACTAACCGATCTTTGTGTCTTAAAACACTTCCAAATGATTCATACTTAGTTCTGTAGACCCATTTACATCTGACAATTTTTGTTCCTTTTGGAAGAGGTACAAGATCCCAAGTATCGTTGGCTATTAAAGAACAATACTCTTCATTCATTATTGTATCCCAATCTGGATGACTTGAAGCTTATGAAAATGTCTTTGGATCATGAGTCTCTGAAACTTGAGCCAGAAGAGAAGAGGCTCATTGAAACTGTGAACGTTTATGGCATTGATCTAAAGGATCATCAACAAGATCACCAGCTAATTCTTGTGTTGAATAGACCCATATAGGAAGCGGTGGAGTTGGTGTTGGTTCAGGTTCAAAGGACTCATCTAGAGGAAGGTGAGTAAGTGGAGGTGGACTTTCATCCTGATTGTCATCATTTGAATAAGAAACCAGAATAGGAATAGAAGAAGGAACAAATGTCAAAGATGGCTCGTAGGCCGAAGAAGGCACAATCGTCAAATTAGGCTCACAGGCCAAGAGATTTTCATCAAATTTAACATTTATTCTAATAATAATTTCATTACAATGTGGTTGAAGAAGTCTATAAAATTTGACATCTTCAAAATAACCAACAAATATACAGTTCTCACTTTTAGGCTGCAATTCTTTCTATTTCTCATCAGGAATATGATCCCATGCTATACTGTCAAATACACAGAAGTGACTTACATCTGGTTTAATTTTATCCCAAGATTCTTCCGGTGTTATATTTTTAAGAGCCTTTGTGGGAGTGTGATTTAATATGTTATTTTCACATTTGATTGCTTCTGGCCAATACTTTAGACTTAATCCCTTAGATTGGATCATACAATTAGCAATTTCTTTTAATGTGCGGTTCTTTCTCTCATAAACACCATTTTGTTGTGGTGTATATGGAATAGTGTGTTGCATTTGGATTTCCTGTGTAATGCAGTAACTTGTAAAATTATTGTTCACATATCCACCTCCATTATCTGTTCTTAACTTTTGAATTTTATGTCCAGATTGCTTTTCTACAAAGGCTTTGTAGGACAAAAACTTGTCAAAAACTTCACCCTTAAGTTTTAAGAAGTAAACCCAAGTACGTCTAGAAAAGTCATAAATGAAATTTAACAAATGCATGCACCCAAAGAAAGAATGAGAAGAAAGTGGACCACACAAAACACTGTGAACAAGATCTAAAAGGCCTGAGGCATGCCAAGATGCACGTTTTTCAAAATTGTCCCAATGATGTTTTCCAAGAACACAGCCGGCACAAACACCATATCTGCATGAAACAAGAGGAAGACAAATCACCATATTTTGATTACATATTTTTTTCAATGAGCGATAGTTTATATGACCAAACTGCTCATGCCAAAGTTTTCTCAAGTCATCGCTCTAAGCTACAAAAACTGATGAAAAATATTATGACCCAAAGTTGTCAAACTTGTACAACCTGGTAATATCATCAGTAATTCTAGTTGCAAGAACATTCTTAGGATATTTTAGATCCTTTATTACAACTTGGTGAGGTGAAAACACTATGGTTTTACCTTACCTGAATGACTGATTTCATATATGGATAGAAGGTTACAAGAAATACTTGGAACACATAATACATCATTGAAATGACCATTTTCTACTTGAATTGTTCCAGATCCTTCAACACTAAGAGATCTATCATCACCAATAAATATTTTCTTGGTGTTACATTCATTTTGGAGCAAAAAATATGTCTCTATCCTTAGCCATATGATAATATGCTCCTGAATCAATAAGCCACTCATCAAAAGTAGAAGTTGAAGTTGTATTTAAGGAGAAACCAGAAATAGAAAGTGCATGTCCATGAGAAGAAAAAAAAGAAGTAGAATCAATACTAATGTTGTGCTTCTTCATTGTTTCTTCTAAAGCTACCATCTTCTTGGAACATTTGGACTCATCATGACCATCTTTATCACAAAAGTTGCAATGTTTGTCAATCTTCTTACTTTTATATTTTTATCCTTTGTAACCATTAAGAGTGTAAGTTGTCTGAGTGGGTTTGGAACCCTTATATTGCTTGCTTTTGTGGCGAGGATGTTTCTTCTTGGGATTCTTGGGTTTATATTTCTGATGGACGAATAAGGCTTTTTTGGAGGTACCTGCAATGATGATCACTCCAAGATGTACAAGCTTATCTTTCTCTCTAATCAAAGCATCACAAAAGTTCTCAAGACTGGGTTTTTTATAAGCTATTCCTAGAGCCTCTTGCATGGCATAAAAGGTAGATACAAACACAGAATATGCACTACCTAGGTTATAAAGAATAATATAGATACAATGATCTTCTTCTAACTTTATCTTACATTCTTCACATAATGTTCTGAGTGTTTTAAAATTAGATAGGTAGTCTTAAATTCATGGAAAATCATTTGTACTTAATGTCAGTACTTGATTTTCTAAATATTGTGATCGAATAATATTGTGTTTACCAAACACAAATTCAATCTTTTCCCAAGCTTCTTTGGGTTTATCAATTGATTGAAGGGGGAACCTTAAATCAAGAGAGATGGACATTCTGATTAATCCACGTTCTTTGTCATTCCTACTATCCCATTTGACTTTCTTATCAGCATCAATGGGTGATGTTTCCTTTCCCAAGGTAATCTGGTACAAGAATTTACTTCTTAATAAATCCTCCAAATGGGATTTCCTTTGGAAGTGGTTGGTGCTAGTAAGAAAAAGATTAATTGAAGAATCCATATTAAATATGTATATAATATGGATTTAAAAACTGAAACTGATGATTTGGATGGAAATATCTCAAAACATTAGGCAGTTTTAAAACAAATGACATTGAAAATAGACTTCGGATGTGAAAGTTATGCCCTTTTAAAAAAAGGAATAAATAGTAACCAAAGGACCACGTGATGGTGTAAGTTTCTTTATGAAGTGACCCACTTTTATAAAAATAAGTGGGGATCAATTTTACAATGAAGTTACTTTATAAAAGAAAATTTGTATGCAGAATAAATAACTCTAAAATAGTAAAGCTACTTATAGTGATTCACTTTTATACTTGAAGTGAAATACACTTTGCAATGGAGCATGAACTTTTTCAAAAAAAGTAACAAAAAGAGAGACTTGAACTCAAGACCTCTTACTTAATAAGAGAACTTTTAACTAAATGGTCTAGAAAAACATATTGTATTGTTTAGCAAGAGCATTGGGATTGTTGTTGTCGTTTTTTTTGTTGAATATAGACTTGGAGAGCGTGCAAAAAAAAAAAAACTTTTCACACAACAAAACAATTTCGCTTCTGGATGACAATAAGGGTTAGATCTTGGTTAGCTTACCAAGAAGATGCACCTTTTCCTATCTATTTATGATTTTTCGAGATCGCACAGGGTGAAGGGAAAAAAGAATATGCAGATCTAAAAGAGTAGCAACCTGGAAATAAATAATATAAAAAAAATTAAAAACAAAAAAAATACTCTGCAAAAATTAAAAAAATGTGTATGCAGGCTTTATACCTCTAGATCTGACTAAAATGGTTGTATATTGGGCAAACGGAAACCTTTTCGAGTGAAAAAAAAAGTGTTACTGACTTAAAAGAGTTCTCTGGACACAATGGAGAAATCCTCTCAGCACAGAAATGTATGTAAATGACAGAAAATAGAGATGATGACACTCAACTTCACGATCTTAATCTACAATAGGAGAAGGTTTTCAAACAGGCTCTAATACCATGTTCAAAAACACATGTATTCCAGCAGAGGATGAACACCTTCAATAACAACTCACATAATTATATCAAAGATCAACACATTGATTTTTTGATGTGGTAAAACCCCTACAATGAAACATCCATGGCCCCAGCCAACGCGACCACTTGGAGCAGTTTATTAATGCAAAAGAATAAGATTACATAGATATTTTACAAGAGAGTTTCTCATAATCGATCATTGGCATGACCCTCCATGGTCTTTAAATAGATATCATGGACCAATTGGGTGTTAATCCATGATCAATGGTCATTAAGGTCTAGGAGAATATGAACCGTCATATCACTCTATGTCGAGAACATATCGTGACCATCAGATTTCCTAAATACAAATGCATACTAATGCATACCAAAGAAACAAACTAAGAAACACATTTTTACCTAATGACACATTAGAGCAAGTAAATCTTAATTAACTCCTAAGTTTCTAAATATCCTAACATATGATTCCTTGATCACGTACATAGTTTCATATCGAATAGAATATGTTATTCTTGTCTTCATTGGCTTGTGTTTCTTTGTAGATACTTCTCCATAAGCCTTAGGACAGAGCTAGGATCACATTGGTGAGGTCAAGTCTACAAAATTTAAAAGGTATGTTTTGGATCCTCTTCTTATTTGATATTTGAAATCTAAGGAAAGTTTAGTGTACTATTGTTTTTGTTCTAGTTTCAGGGTGAAACTAGGGAGATCCATTTGTGTCTGCACTTACCAATTTGTACTGAAAGAAGTATGTTTTCCCTATCAATATTTACGTAGATATTTTTATATACATTACCCTTTCTGAATATTTGTTGTTGTAAAAAATTGTCAAATATTAAATACTAGGGTCTAGGGGATTACTTGAGTTCATACAGATATTTCTTCAATATGAAAACATAATCCTCTCTTTTTGATAGTAGAAACCCTTCTGGTTGTTCGATGTTGACTTCTTCTTCTAATTCACCATTTAGCAATGTTGATTTCACATCCATCTAATATACTTTCATTCTCTTGGAACATGCATAGGCAAAGATCATTTTGATTGCTTCCATTCTAGCAACAGGGGAAAAAGTTTCTTCAAAATATACTCCTTCAACTTGAGCATATCATTTTCATAATACCCTTTCCTTGTTTTTGGTTACCTGCCCATCTTCNGAAACCTTTTCGAGTGAAAAAAAAAGTGTTCCTGACTTAAAAGAGTTCTCTGGACACAATGGAGAAATCCTCTCAGCACAGAAATGTATGTAAATGACAGAAAATAGAGATGATGACACTCAGCTTCACGATCTTAATCTACAATAGGAGAAGGTTTTCAAACAGGCTCTGATACCATGTTCAAAAACACATGTATTCCAGCAGAGGATGAACACCTTCAATAACCACTCACATAATTATATCAAAGATCAACACATTGATTTTTTGATGTGGTAAAACCTCTACAATGAAACATCCATGGCCCCAGCCAACGCGACCACTTGGAGCAGTTTATTAATGCAAAAGAATAAGATTACATAGATATTTTACAAGAGAGTTTCTCATAATCAATCATTGGCATGACCCTCCATGGTCTTTAAATAGATATCATGGACCAATTGGGTGTTAATCCATGATCAATGGTCATTAAGGTCTAGGAGAATATGAACCATCATATCACTCTATGTCGAGAACATATCGTGACCATCAGATTTCCTAAATACAAATGCATACTAATGCATACCAAAGAAACAAACTAAGAAACACATTTTTACCTAATGACACATTAGAGCAAGTAAATCTTAATTAACTCCTAAGTTTCTAAATATCCTAACATATGATTCCTTGATCACGTACATAGTTTCATATCGAATAGAATATGTTATTCTTGTCTTCATTGGCTTGTGTTTCTTTGTAGATACTTCTCCATAAGCCTTAGGACAGAGCTAGGATCACATTGGTGAGGTCAAGTCTACAAAATTTAAAAGGTATGTTTTGGATCCTCTTCTTATTTGATATTTGAAATCTAAGGAAAGTTTAGTGTACTATTGTTTTTGTTCTAGTTTCAGGGTGAAACTAGGGAGATCCATTTGTGTCTGCACTTACCAATTTGTACTGAAAGAAGTATGTTTTCCCTATCAATATTTACGTAGATATTTTTATATACATTACCCTTTCTGAATATTTGTTGTTGTAAAAAATTGTCAAATATTAAATACTAGGGTCTAGGGGATTACTTGAGTTCATACAGATATTTCTTCAATATGAAAACATAATCCTCTCTTTTTGATAGTAGAAACCCTTCTGGTTGTTCGATGTTGACTTCTTCTTCTAATTCACCATTTAGCAATGTTGATTTCACATCCATCTAATATACTTTCATTCTCTTGGAACATGCATAGGCAAAGATCATTTTGATTGCTTCCATTCTAGCAACAGGGGAAAAAGTTTCTTCAAAATATACTCCTTCAACTTGAGCATATCATTTTCATAATACCCTTTCCTTGTTTTTGGTTACCTGCCCATCTTCGTTTAGTTTGTTTATGAACGCCCATTTTGTACCAATCACATTTTTGTCCTTAGTTCTTGGAACCAGTTCCCATGTTTCATTCTTCTCTATTTGACTCAGTTATGCTTCCATGGCCTTGATCCAATTTTCATCATTAGTAGCTTCCTCAAATTTTTCGGGTTCAACTGTGGATAACAGTGTTAGGTGTCTCTGTTATGGTTTATGTACCTGTCTTCTTCCTCTGTTTTCTATTCCTGCATTTTTATCTCCAATAATTTTTTCTGGTGGATGATTCTTCTGAACCCAAAAGCTAGGTGTCTTGGACGGAATATGAAATTCATGTTGGTCATTTTCTTCTTTTTTAGCTTCTAGATGCTTCTCTTCTTCTTTCTTTTTCTCTTCTTATTATACCTCTTCTTCTTTTAGTTATTCTTCTACTTCCTTATCTTTAGAATTTTTTATTTCTTCTTTGATCTTTGGCACATTTGTTTCTCAATGTTTACATTTATTCTTTACACTATCTTATTGATTCTTAGGTTGTAACATTTGTATGTCTTGATTTTGCTAGAGTATCCAACCAATATTCCTTTATCAACTCGAGAATCAAATTTCCCAACTCCGTCATCTTCTCTTTTTATGTACCATTTGTTTCCAAATACTCTAAAGTGATTAAATTTTGCTGATCTTCCCTTCCATAACTCATATGGAGTTTCGTCACTATTACTTCTGAGCATTCCTTTGTCTAAGATATGAAAATTTGTGTGTATTTCTTGTACCCAAAGTACATTATTCAACTTGGAATCTTTCAAAATGTTTTTGGCAATCTATGTTACAATTATCTTCTTCCTTTCAACTACATTTTTTTGAGGTGTCATAGCCACTGAGGAATACCTTTTTATTCTATGATCTTTATAAAATTCTATGAATTATTTTGATGTGAACCCACCTTCATTATCTGATCTTAAATACTTAATTTTCAAATCAGTTTCATTTTCAACCATCTCTTTGAATATTCTGAAACATTCAAATGCCTCTAACTTTTTCTTGAGAAAACAGACTACAGTCATTCTTGTACAATCATCAATAAGTAGCATGAAGTATTGTTCTCCATTTAGTCCTTTTGTTCTCATTGGTATTCATAGATCATTGTGCACAATATCCAATGTTTTTCTTGTAGATAATTCCTTCATTATAAAATCAGTTCTTGTTTTCTTCCATACAAGCAGTGCTTGCACATAATATTGGATGGTTTTGAAATTTCTAGAATTTCTATTACCGTTTCCTTTTTGATGATTTAGACAAGATTTTCAAAGTTGAAGTGACCCCTTCTTTTGTGCCAAAGACAACTTTCATTTTCTTTTCCCAAACAACATCTTTCCTTTCCAATGTCATTTAAAATGTATATGTTGTTTGGAGTCTTCATTGTTGTAGCCACCAATTTTCCTAATCCTTCTTTCCTTATCTCATTCTCTTAGTCAAATAGAAGTGTATGTCTCTGGTAACACATTTGACTCACACTTAGCATATTATACTTCATATTTTTGATAAGTAGGACATTTTTTTCCATGTCATATTTTCTTCCAAGCTTGATTGTGCCTTTTCCTATAATTTTGGTTTATTTATCATTTCCAAATGAAATTAATCCATCTCTTTCTTTCTTCAGAGTTACAAACCTATTCTTGTCACATGCCATATGATTTGAAAAAACACTATCAACATACCAATCACTTTTTTTGATTTGGGCTTGTAGAGCAATAGAATATTCTTCAACATTTAGTTTATCGTGCTTCCTTATCCATATTGTTGATGGTTCTTTTACATGATTATTGAAATATTGTTTTGGTTTCTTTGGAGGAACTATCAATCTGCAATATTTGGCCATGTCTTCTAAATTGTTTCATTTATAAAATTCCACTTCATCATTTAGTGAGACAAAATTGTTATAGTTTTTGTTATACGCTTCATGAAGTTTTATGAGATTATTCATTATAGAGTAGCCTTCATAGTTGATTATATTATTGGCATAGGTTATATAGTCTATATCCATGTGCCCAAAATTGTTACAGAAATAACATAAACCAAGAAAATTAGTTTGGTACCTGG
>JZKD02S1537537.1:122104-132980 GCA_000966675.3 Picea glauca | reverse complement strand
GTTTCTGAACTCAGGGAGTCAGAACCAACTGCGACTAGCAGTGCTAGTGCTGAAGAGTTCGTTGAGGTGATGCAGGAACTTCACAGTCAAGTGAAGCAGCGACTGATGAAATCAAATCAAGAGTACAAACACAGAGCCGATCAGCGGAAGAGACAACTTCAGTTTGAAGTTGGTGATATGGTTCTGGTGCACTTGAGGAAAGAAAGGTTCCCAAGGGGAATATATAACAAGCTCAAAATGAAAAAGATTGGACCATGCAGAGTCCTGAATAAATTTGGAGAAAATGCATATGAAATTGAGTTATCGGATGGCATCGGGATATCTCCGATATTTAATATTTCGGATTTATACCCATACAGGGCTGGAGAAGTAGGGACTGGAACGGAGGAACCAGTAATCCAGTGGCAGAAGAAATTACCAGTATCAGAGAATCCGTAGATGGAGTACATCTTGGACAAACGTGTCGACAGAAAGACCAAGTGCAAGCAGTATTTTGAGTACTTGGTGAAATGGAATAACCACCCAGTGGAGGATGCTAGCTGGGAGACTGAATCGAAGATACAGAAACATGGGTAGACTATGCAGGAGCTCATGGACAGGAGCCCATGACAGTTTTCAAGCCGAGGAATATTATGCAAGAACATCGCTCACTCATCAAGTGAGCCAACACATTGGGAGGAAACAGCTGGACAACACCAGCGCATATTTGGAAATACTTGGGAATGTTGTGCCATTCTTTAATGAAGGCATTCATAAAGAAGCGCACTTGTATTTTAAAGGGGACCTTGAGCCTTTAATCTCTCGTCCTTAGTAGATAGGAAGGCATTTATTAGATTTAATGTTGTTAGATAGGAATTTAATTGTAGATTAGACAGTTTTAGAGATCGAGAGGGAAACAGAATATAGGCACCCTCCTTTGTACATTGTAACATTAGTATTCAGAAGCAAGAAGAGAAGAGCAGACAGAGAACTGGTGGAGAACACTCATGTATAGATTGAATTAATAGAAGGGAGTCTTTGATTCAATTTCATGGTTTGTGTTGTTTCTCTATGTTGATATTATGCTCGTGGATGTTTTCTTTCTGTCATGCATTCTCTTTTATATGCTGTGTATGTGATTTCATGGTTGAGTTGAAGTCTGAGAGGAAGAGTGAATGAGTTTCAATTGTTTCTCTATTCTGAGCTAGGAGATTCCTGCATAGAGTGCAGTGGAATTTGTCCATAGGGAGTGTGTGACTGCAGTGTTTAGGTAGAGATAAATTTTTTTCTAAGTTCTCAAGAGTGAGATTTAGGCACCAGAGCCATGCAAGGTGTGCGCAGGCTAGAAGAAGTCTCAGTTGTGAATCTGAGCAGGGAGCTAAGGACTGCTGTTGCAGGAAGTGCACAGAGTCTGAAGAATTCAACATTTTGAGAAGCTGTTGAGCACGAGCGCAAGGAGTGCGCATACATTCCTCTGAAGGAGTCAGAGTGGACAAGCTCAAGAGAGATAGAGATTTGTGATTTCATTATCTGGGAACGTGGAAAGTTCATTCCAAGGAAGGTTTCGAGCAGAGGCTGCGAGCACAGGCTTGGAGAACCAATCTCGGTCGGAGCACTTAGTAATTTCAAGAAAACATCGAAGGGGAGGAGTCGATGGATAGGATATACCAGATAGATTAGCGAAATCCCGCCAGCCGTCATATCTGGGAGAAGCTATGCGAAAGTTATCCCTTAGGCGCAAGGAGGGAAGAGGCCATCGGGATTCGGTGTATCGGGGTTCACGGAGGTGAGAGTTTCATGCTCGTCAAAATCGCGATTCGTGATTTCCCGAAGTCGTTGGAGCCGTTGATCGTGATGAGGATAGGTGGCATGAGATCCCCAAAGAGTCAGGGTTTGGAAATTCATAACTCTTGGTGTCGAAAGAACTACAGAGGATTCGCGAAACAACGAGTTGCGATGGGTCCCACAGGGATAGCGTGTGGTATTGACAGGTGGCATCACGTATCAGGGTTTGGGACTTAGGAGGTCCTGTGAAACGGGGCCACGAAAATAGTGATTTCCTGATAGACGATCTCTCGATCGCTACAGGCGTGTGGGGTCCAAGCGTCAGGAACGAGGATAGGTGTCATCGGGGAATCGACACATCGAGACTTGGAGGTTGAAGTTCCAACCCATTGACATCGTGAATAGTGATTTCCCGATAGGGAGAACTCTGATAGAAAGGGGAGGAAGTCAGCGATTGACCCACATAAGGATTCGGAGAATCGTGAGGCACAGAGTCGTGACCACAGAATTCACGAAATCGTGAATTCCGATTTCCCGATTTGGAAGGGAGATCAGTGGAGAGTTGTTGTGGGTGAATAACTTCCAAGGGGAAGTGGAAGAGCATTTCATCTCTTTGGGCCATAGTTAGAGAAGGTCCTGGTGGAAGCGGATGGCACAGGGTGAAGTCTGCACCACTGGAGCTTGGTGGTAGCAATGGTGGCACTAGGTTCCATGTCAATGATTCATCTTCCCCTTTCTAGTTCTGGCTTAGAGTCATAATCTGCATCTGATTCAGAGGATTTCACTTCAGCGACCAACAACTACTTTGAGCGATAGTCAATAGTGTTATCCCAAGGGCTCTTATGGAAGTTGCACCACTTCCTGGTGTATTTCTTTGTATTTTCGGTGTCCTTCTTTTCTTGTGGCTTGGACTAGTTGTCTTGATATTTTCCATATTTTCTCTGTCCCTTTTTTTGTGGGTTGGGGCCACCCTTTCCTAGATTTTTTTGTGAGGGGTTCCCAGGCCGAAATAGCCGTGTCTTTTGTTTGAGCTTCTGCTTGATTTTGATGACATATCTATAGGCCGCACCCAAGGATGATATGTCCATAAATTCCATTTCATTCTAGATGTATCTATGCAGAGTACCATGATACTTGAGCACCAAACATCGCTATGAATATTTGATACCCAACTTGGTGCGCAAGGTATGGAAGATATTTGTGAAATCTGGCACTGCTTGGTCTTTTTCTTGCCGCAATGTGATCCATTTGGTATATAGGTCGTCATAACTTCCGACAGGGTAGTATTGTTATTTAATAACATCCCTGAAGGATTCCCAGGTGGCCGTGACTAAAAATAATGAGGGTTCCTCTATTTCCTTTTGCTCACAGAACGTTTCCCCTCCAATCTTTGACATGGGGAATGACTTTGAGGAGTGCAAAAGTAATCTTTTCTCTATTCAAAAAGTTATGGAAAAAAAAATACCCTTCTAGTAGATTCAACCACTTGTCTACAACATCTACGTCTATCTTATCTTCAAATATAGGAATATCAAAATTTATTTGTACCTTGAAGGGGGCGGCACCTCTGTTTGAAGAAGATGCATCGCTTGTTGGTAGACGTCGAAGGATTTGCGTGAAACTATCCATCATATCATTCCTCGTTGCATGAGGGCTTCCTCAATCAATAGTTTGAAAGGATCTCCTATCCCACCATATTTATTTTCTCTTTCCATGAGAGGTCTCTTGGGTGTGAGAGAGATTTTTTCCTCATGAGAAACAAGCTCAAAACCCAAGTCTTTATACTTCGACCTCGTTGGGGACATGATTTAAGATGACATGGAGCAAACCGCTCTGATACCACTGATCTGAATTTTATGAGAAGAATGAAATGAATACAGATTATTAACAGGTTCTTAACACAAAATAACAGAGATACAGTAAAACTGGTTTTCTATTCAATAAAGAAATAAGATGGAAACTATAAAATGCAACAGAAACAAGCTTGCTGGAATGGTGGGGGATTATCTCTGAGAAGAGATGTGATGGTTGCTCTCATTCACAAGAAGATGATTACAATGAGGCTCTCAAGTCCCTTTTACAATAAACAAGAGTTTCAAAAAAACCCTAAACATCCAAAAACCTAACCCTAGGAGATGAAGTGCCAAAAGTCATGTGGGCCCCGTTTGGGTTAGTCAGTACATCAACTTCCCGGGGTCGTAACTTTTGCATACGATCCTAGTTTTAGGTGAATGATATCCCATTGGAAAGATCTATCCGAGGACTACAACAGTTGCACAAAACCACAAAATACCCCAACTGCAACATGAAACATCGTTTAGGGCCTCAAAACAGCTTCGTAAGTTCAGGACCCGAAAAAACTGTTAAAAGTAGTAAATTATCAAAATTGATAGAAAGTTTTTTTGAGCCAGCTGAAAAAGGTGGGTAGTCATTGATATCCACCTGGATCACCCCCCCCCCACCATTAAAGGAAGAAATGTCGAGCGGTCCGATATTATGTGTTGACCGTAAATATGGGCGCGCTTCGGTCAGCCATTGATATTATCGCTCCCTTTAGCACAAAGTGCCAAATTGTCATGTTGCCACAAAACTTAGGATATAATAATTTTATGGGTTTTTGCATCTTACCCTTTCTTCATTTTGTCACCAAGGGGTCCAAAATACACCATTTTATCTCAAATCAAAGTCATTTAATTAACCTTTCACCAATTTTATTGAAATAAGACATTCTAACCTATATCCTAATCTAATTACCTAGCACCTTAACCCAGATTAAATAGTTGGGTTAAAAAATTACTCAAACCTAAGACATTTGACCAAGCTTAAATTGTTTGATCAAACTTATTCACTAACCTATCTAACTTGGCTAAGATTAGAGTGTTTAACCAATTTTATTCACTATCCTATCTGCATAAATTGAAAGAGCCTGATCATGGTTAGAGAGTATGAATCCAACCAAATTATTCCATGGGGTTTTTATCATTTTCTTTTCTATTTTTTATACCCTCTTTTGATTTTTTGTACTTTCTTTCTTTCTTTTTCTTTTTATTTTATTTCATTCTTTTTCTTTTTCTTTTATTTCTTTCTTTTTCTTTTTCTTTTCTTTCTTTTGTAAATCATTTGTAGAATAAACATATTATTTACAACATAATGTGACTAGAAGAAGGGATAATAATCACTAGGTGATCCTATGAATCATAGGGTTATAATAGTGGCTCCACTTGGGGATGGTGCTCTCCTTGTGAGGTGCCAAGAATCCAACTTCCTACTTCTTTGAATCTCCTTCCTTAGTGATTTTTCTACATCCTGTTTTTCTTTATTCAGATTGTAAATTTGATGATCCAGATCAGTGGCTTAGGGCCTTCTCTTCGGGCTTCAACCATATGATAAAAACCACCTCACACATGACATAAAGGTAAAAGTACAGTGGTTTGTACAATGAGGTGAATAACTAAGATCCTCATTCTGGTGGAACATAATGTTTGAGCATCCTGCCATTTACGGGTCCTCTTGTCAGGTCTGATCCATCACTGTCCTTGAGTAGGAATGCATTATTTACTCTATATGCTTGAATGGTGTAAGGGCCTTTTAAAAAACTATCAAAATTTCCATGCTTTCCCTTGTCTTCATTTCTCAAATCCCACTTCAGTACTAAATCACCCAATTCAAAATCATTCTCCTTAGTTCTTCTATCATAAATATTCTTGATGCTCTCTTGAATTACCCATGTCTGGTTATACACCTCCTCTCTAGAATGTTGGAGTTGGATCATCTGATTGATTCTCCTTTGAATATCATTAGGCTCTACCTGTACCTCTTGCAAAAAAATCATAACAGGAATGACCAAAGAGGTTGGGAAAACAACATCAATTTCATATACCAGTTTATATGGAGACATACCAATTGATCATTTTGTGGTCAGTGCGTCAGCCCAAAGTGCATGAACCAACTTGTTGTGCCAATATTTTTTATTTTCCTACAATATATTCTTTATGATATTCACTAAAATTTTATTTGAGGACTCAACTAACCCATTTCCATGAGGGTAATAGGTTGTGGAGTGTCCCAAATTAATCTATTACTTTCTGCAAAATTCTATTATCTTTTTTGATCTGAAAGCTACTGCATTATCAGTTATAATCTTTCTAGGGCATCCAAAATGAGAGAGAATATTAGTTTCCAAGAGTTTGATAATGACAGAGTCAGTGGCTTTCCTGCGAGGTATAGCCTCAATCCACTTTGTGAAGTAGTCTGTAGCTGTGAGGATCCACTTATGTTAGTCCACCCCATTGCTAGAATGTAGCTTCCACATAAATAGGTTTCAAAGGAAAAGGAAAAAGTTTCCTTTTGCCTTCAAAGACCTGGCACTTGTGATAGGAAGTTACCTTTTTATGAACATCTGCAAACAAGGTGGGCTAGTAAAAATTGGCTCTAAGGATCTTGTTAGTAGTAGTCTTCCAACTTAGATGCCCGCCACAATCTCATTTGTGGAAATCTTGCAATGCCTTGTCAGCTTCATCTTTTAATAAACAATTAAGTAAAATTCCTTCAACATCTTTCCAATAAATATTTCCATCTAGAATGCAATATTTCAATGCTTTTAGTTTTAAGAATCTATCTTTAATCTTAGTTAGAATAGGAGGATCTTGTAAATTATGCAAGACAAATATGATTTCTGCATACCATGGAGAATTTGAGAATACCTCTTTGACATGTGGAGTCTCATGCTCTCCCTCTTCATCAACTGCAGCGAAAATGTTTATGTCTAAAACATGAAAATTGGATTCAGCCATCAATTTGGCCAAACCCTAACCCTTGATCAGTTTAGCTGGTTTGATTTCTATATCATATTCCAGAATCACAACAATCCACTTTTCTCTCCTACCATCAAGGTTATCCTGAGTTAGAATATCCTTCACCACTGCATTTGGAACATAAGAAATAGTATGTGAATGGAGAATGTAAACTCTAAAATATTTAATTGCTTTCACCAGGGAAAAAGCATGTTTCTCCATTATATTGTAGTTCAATGCAACATCTCTCAATGACTTGTTGAAAAAGGCTATGGGTTGTTCATGCCCTTCACTGTTTTTCTGTATTAGGACTGTTGCAATGGTGTGTTCAGATGCAAAAGAAGATAAATAGAAATCCTTAGTGTAATATGGACTGATTAATGTAGGAGTTTGTGTAAGTGAATGTTTTATCTTCTCAAAGAAATGTTTAGCTTATGTGTTCCACTTTATTTTGCTATATTTTTTAAGCATATCTGTAATGTTCCTGAGGAGTTCTACCAAATTAGGTATGAATCTTCTTAGAAAATTTATTTTCCCTATGAAGGATTGCAATTCCTTAATGTTCCTAGGATGTTCTAACTTTTGGATGGCCAAAATTTTGTTGGGGTCTATCTTGATTCCATATTTAGAGATTATATGTGCTATCCGTTTTCCTTCTTCTAAACCAAAAAGAGTTTTCTTGGGATTTAATGAAATCCCAAACTTCTTGCACTTCTCAAACACTCGTCTGAGGTGTTGTAAATACTCCTCATATGATTTTGAGTAGACAATAACATCATCCAAATATATGACTATAAACCTATTGAGCTCGTCCGCAAAGGCAATGAACATTGATCTTTGGAAAGTGGCACCAACATTCATCAAACCAAAGGGCATTTTCACATACATGAAATTTCCCCAGGGTGTGGTGAAAGTTGTTTTCTCCTGGTCATCTGGGTGGACAAGGACTTGGTTATAGCCAGAAAAACCATCTAGCAAAGAGATCCTACTGGTTCCAACTACCTTTTGTAAGATGTGATCCAATTTAGGAAGAGGATAGTTGTCTTTGAGGGAAACCTTGTTGAGGTTTCTGAAATCAATGCAAATCCTGATTTCTCTGGTATTATTTCTAGTGGGAACCAAATTGGAAACCCATTTTGAAAATATTAGGGGGACTATTATTCTGGCATCATACATCTTTTTAATCTCTTTTTCTATCAGGGGCAGTAACTTTGGATTAATTCTCCTAAGTTTCTTCCTAAATGTTTTATGTTCTTCTTTTATTGGGATTTTGGGTTGTATGATACTAGTGTCATAAGACATTAAATCCTCATATCTCCAAGCAAATACATTTAGAAATTCCTTAAACAGTTCAATATATTTGTGTTTTTTCTCGGGGGGTAAAGATTTAGATAATTTTATCATTTTAGGTTTTTCCTCTATTCCTATATTACATTCCTCAACCTCCTTTCCACTAGGTTCAATCTTTGCATTTTTTTTTATATCGTTGAAATCAAACAACTCTTCTAAAGGAACCAAACCTCTAGTTAAAACATTATTCTTCAGTTGCAAAATATCTGATTCTTCATATTTTAAATTTTCTTCATCCGAATCTACTTCATTTACACTATTCTTTTCTAAGTATGACTTATTTACACTATCATCATCACTATCTACATCTATATTGGTACACTCAAAACCATTTTTTAGACTGTAGGAAATCTTCAATTTGTTCATCGTTGCCAAATACTTGAGAGTACCTGATATTATCTAGAACAGTTGGCCTGCACTTCACCTCTACTATGTATTGGTGATTTGGATGGAAAGGTATTTTTCATGTGGTTGACGAAGTAGGCAATCCATCTGCAAGTATGTTCTGGCCTCTGGGAATGACCTACAAGTCAATTTCATTGAAACATTCTAGAAAATATAAAACAACATTTCTATAATCTTTAAGCCTAGGGTGTTTAGTAACATACTCACCTTTAATCATCTTTATGATTAGTTCAAAGTTAACCCTTACCATAATCCTTTTGGAACCAAGTTTCTTCAACAACTTCAGGCCAAGCATCAATGCTTCATACTCAACTATGTTATTGGTGCACTAGAAATTCAATTTATAAGATTGAGTTTTTGAATGCCTTGCTCTATGATTATGCACCCACACTCCGGTTCCAGATCCTTCTTCCCTAACAGCTCCATCAAAATCCATACTCCATAAGTTTTCTGTTGGTTCATCAGTTTTTGTTGTCACAGTTTTACTTTCCTCAATGATTTCTTTACTCTCTTCCATGCCAAATGCATTATCTTCCAAATGTGCAATTTGACTGTCCAAGTCACCAGTATTATATGAAATGAAGGAGTCCAGGTCATAACGAACAGAGTAGAGGGGATAGTTATGTGGATTCTCTTGACTATTGACCATTTACTTCATCAGATTCTCTCTATACAATCTTCTCTGTTGTCCAAATACAGGGATGGTGGCATAATACATATCTAACTGCAAAATTCCCTTTAACTTAGCACCCCATGATATAGATAGTAACATATCATATTTTAGAGGAATGTATGCAACCATGATATCCATGACCATGCTCTTAGCTGGGATTTGTGCCATGGTAATACACATATCTTTAATCATCCCTATGCATTTAACCTTGTTGGATTCAAAGGAGTATAAGTCCTTATAAGGCCTGGTGATATCAAGCCCCATCTTCTCCATCACAACCTTGGGCATAAGATTGTGAGAAGCACCAGAATACAACATAGAATTATGTGATGTCTTGTCATGAATATTCAGATTGATATAGAAAGGAGGAACAAAACCATTGTCAGTTTGTCCCTCAACCTCAGGATTGAACAAAAACTCAAGTTGATTATCAACAACATTCACAGTGTCTATGCATACTCCTGATCTAATGTTTAATGTTTTTGTGCCTACTCCCGGTTCAATTCTTAATGATTTGATGAACTGTGATTTGTAAGCATATTTTTTCATCAGTTTTGTCAGAGGAATAGGAATCTTCAGTTTGGCCAATTCACCTTCCAAGATGAAAGTGGTTGAAGTTCTTCTCTGGCTTTGTAATTCTGATTTTCCAGTCACAAGTTTCTATGCAGTACCGCTGGGATGAATTGTGGATGCAACCTCGGTCTAAACGGTCCTTGGTGAAGATTCAAGAGTTCTTTTTGCAGGAGTTTCTGAATAATTTTTTTCAGGAATTTTTTTAGGAGTAGTATCTGATGTTTTCTTAGCTTCAACAACCTTCTTTGTTTCAACAACATTCTTAGTTGGGTTGTAGTTAGACTTCTTTCTTATCATATTATATTGTTTGTGGACTTCCATTATAGAATTTTCAAAGGCATGTTGTTCTTATTCTTCCTCTTCCTCATTTACCTCTGTCTATGAAAGGAGAAATAGTTCTTGTTCTTCCTGTGTGAGAAAAATGGAATCATTATCATTAACCCCCATAAGGTTTATGTGAATTTCATCCAACTCCTGAATTACCTCTTCCCCCTCATCATCATAGTTATCTTGAAGAGGTGGCCTAATCTATCGATTAGGCCCTCTTTGCTCCATTTGATCTCTGGGCTCTCTCTGTCTGATTTGGGGAGGGTTCCTTCTAAAATTTGGATTTCAAATATAAGGAGCATGTTGATTTTCTCTGGGAGGGTTTTTGTCATTGATTTTCATTTTTTCCATCATTATCTCCATGGTCCTCACTAAATAATCAATTTTGGTATCTAAAGTAGAAATACAAGGTTCCTGCTTAATTGTAACTCTTCTTTATGTTCTTTGTTTGGCTCTTTTGGCTAATATATTTGCTTCAACACTCACTGCACTTTTCTCCATACCTTCTAAAGTGGAAGAATTTATTTCTCTCATTTGTTAGGAAATATAAAAAACAAATCCATCAGGGAACTTGATTAAGGCCAAACCTTGAGGAGGTTTGATATCAGCAGGAATTTCATTATAGAGATTAGTGAAATGAATACATTAGTCTTGTATTGTTTCTCCTTGATTCCTTTTGATATTTTTATATTCTAATAAAATTTGGAGAGGGTTTTTCTTTACCTCCCACTTGTCAAGAAAACTTCTGTGAAAAGAAAGAATATAAGCAATTCTAGCATCACATAGTGATTTGAACCATTTTTTGACATCGCTAGTTAATCTTTGGGAAAAAAGTCTCATCTGAACATCTACCTCATCAAATTCCTGCAAATCAAAGTAATCATTCATTTTATGCACATGTTGTGCATTAAGAGGTCCAGTACCATAAAACTAGGGAATTCTTGTTTGATAGCCCTGTCGCATGGTATGTAAGGGAGAATATAACATCACG
>JZKD02S1537537.1:66183-114340 GCA_000966675.3 Picea glauca | reverse complement strand
ATCAATGAAGGGATTAGGATGATCCCACTAAATCATAGAAGCGAGTGAGATCCAAACTGATTGGAGGCTGCCTCATCCTTTCGAAGATTCCATTCTAGAACATTCAAGAAATTCCTCTTTTTCATTTGTTTAAACATCATTGAACCCTCAACACTGAGAAACCTATGACAATTTTGCAGACCACTATGGTGCATACTACGACGATTTGGAATAATCACACTCTTAACATTGATCAATGTGCGATGATCTTTATTTACAAGGTTTTACAATAAGGAAAGGATGATTCCATCTCTTAGAGAAAGTTTTATTTCTTCAATATCCTTCATGAGGAAAATGATATTTCTTCTAATAGGTGATACACATATCACCATTGGTCACGAGGGTGACGTAAATAATATGTAACAAAATTCCCTTCAATCTAATGCAAAGAAAGAAATTAATTTTTTTTATTTCAACGATAGCTAAAAGCAATAAAAAATATCTTTAAAATAAAGAAATCCATTTTTTTTTCTTTTAAAACAAACTATTCAGAAAAAGAAGTGTTCTTTCACTAAACAATTCTAAAGAAAAAAATGTTTTGTAATTAAAAGACACTCAAAGAAAGATATCTAATCTTTCAAAAGAAAACAAGCTAACACAAAGAAAAGATGGCTAAAAGAATATTCAAAGATGATGTCAAGCATACTTTAATCAGACCCAACAAATCACCCCAAACACTTATCTAATATCTAGACAAGGAAAAACCAACAAAAAATATTTTTTCACACAATCCTCGCAGGCCATAGAAGACCATAGTGTAACAATGTCGCACTATCTCTCAAGGTAGAATGTGTCTATCCTATATCTTCACAAGTCATAGAAGACCATAAAGTGACAATGTCACACTATCTCTCAAGGCAGGGTGCATTGGTCCTAGATCGCCATAGGTCACAGAAGACCACAGTGCAACAATGTCACATTGTCTCTCAAAGGAGGGTGGATCGATCAAGGGAAAAATGAAAAAAAATAAAAATCAAGAAGGTTTTCCAGTGAAATTAAACAGTCTGAGAGTCAATATGGATATCCTAGTGACTTAGATAATAGAACCCAGAAAATCAAATCAAGAAAGCAAGACTAGTAGGAAAATAAACCGATCCCCAGAATGGTGGCCAATTTTGTTTTAGGAAAAATTGATAAGTGCGGACATAAACAGATTTCCCTATTTTCACCCTGAAACTAGAACAAAACAAACAATACACTGAACTTTCCTTAGAATTCAGATATCAAATAAGAAGAGGATCCAAAACATACCTTTTAAATGTTGTAGACCTAACCTCTCCAATGTGATCCCAACTTTGTCGTAAGGCTTATGGAGAAGTATCTGCAAAGAAACACAAGATAACAAAGGCAATAATAACAAAGTCTATTCGATATGAAACTACGTACATGATTAGGGAATCATACAATATGGACAAATAGAATTCATATAGGAAATAAAAAGTATATATGTATTAAAGAATGTGGAAGAAATATACAACCAGATGGCTTGATGTTGTCAGGTTCCTTCCAACAGTTCCTTTCTACCCACACACTTATGCTCCAACAAGTTTTGAGACTCTAAATATGATAGATACTTATGATCGTAGCTTGACAAAGTGAAGCCAATCCAAAATCTATTCCAAAATCTCACCTAGAAAGATATTCTCCAAGCTAACCAACCTCCAAAAACTAGCTTTCCCATGAGAACTCCTCTCCTTTTATAATATGAAAAGGATAGGGTGAGGAGGTTAGTATTATCCTATGAGATCAGGAATACAACTGAGATCCAAACCGATCGGAGGCCACCTCACCCTCAAATGTTCTATACTAGAAGCATCAAGAAGATTCTCTTTTTCCTTTGTACGAACAATCATCACAACCTTAACACTAAGAAACCTGCGACAACGCCGTATGACACTGTGGTGATACATGCACCGATCCTAGATCTTCACACCCTTAACACTCATCAAGGTGCAACGATCCTTCTTTACAAGGTTTTTAAAAAAGGAAAAGATAATTTCATCTCTCTAGGAAAGTTCATCTTCATTCTTCTTTAGGGATTAAGGAAATTCATCCTTCTAAAGACAAAGGATAGGTGTACATCATTAATGGTCATAAGGGTGACAAAAATAATGTGTAACAATACTCATAATTGAAGTATATGTGGATGACATTATCTTTGTAAGTGATGATGACAGGATGAGTTAGAAATTTTCCCATGACATGCAAAATGAGTTTGAAATGTCATTACTTGGTAAATTAAATTTCTTTTTTGGACTTCTGATATCTTAGTTGGATGATGGTATTTTCATGTCCCAAACCAAGTACATCAAAGAAATGTTGAAAAAGTTTGGAATGGAATATTGCAAACCCCTAAGTACTCCTATGGTGACTAGTTACAAGTTGAGTAAAGATGATGAATCTAAGGAAGCAAATCATCTACTATATAGATTGATTATTGGAAGCTTACTCTATGTGATAGAATCATGACATTATTTAATGCAAGAAGTTGGATAGGTTTCCATTTTTCAAGCAACGCTGAAGGAAACTCAAGTCCTGATAGTAAAAATAAACTTCATATATCTTAAAGGAATAATAGAGTTTGGATTATGGTATCCAAAATGGAAGGAGTTGACTATGGTCACCTACGAAGATGCATATTGGGAAGGACGCACTGATGATCGAAGAAGTACTAGTGGAGAATCCTTCTACTTGGGTGATTTTCTAGTATCTTGTTTAAGTAAGAAGAAATCCTCGGTATCATTGTCTACAGTAGAAGAAAAATATATTACAACAACAACTTGTTGTACTCAGGTTCTCTCCATGGATAAAAGATTTCATTACATACAAGTAAAATATGATGAGCCTAGCTCTATACTTTGTGACAATACCAGTGCTATAAGCATCTCCAAGAATCCATTGATGCATTCCAAGACCAAACATATTTCGACCAAGTTTCACTTTCTACGGGAACAAGTTAAGTAAAATCATATCTAGTTGGAGTACATTGGGACAAAGGAACAGATTGTAGATATCTTAAACAAACCTCTCCCAAGAGATAAATTTGAGTATCTTCGATAGAAACATGGAGTATTTTCTTCTACACAATGATCTACATGTCATTTTGCAAAGAAGATATGAGAAGAGAAAGCATTAGTAAGAGTTAAACTATGAAGATAAGATTGTTGAATGATTATATTATTGATGTCAGATAAGTAAATGAAGGAACCTTAATATGAATGATTTTTGTATATGTTAGTGGTTTACATCATCAGGAAGCACCAATGGAAAAAAATCACTGGAGGAGAGAAAGAACAAGAGTAGGAAAGAATGTTCATAAGCATGAATATTGAAGACTGGGAAATAGATTTCTAGAAGGTATACTATCTAGGGGAGTTACCCTTTAACATTGATGTCAAAGTGCGAGAGAAATAACAAAATAAATAAAAAAATGGGAACGCACGATGACAAGGGGATCATGAGTGTTTCCATGAATTGCAAAGGCAGAGATTGTTGGAAAATTGGTTGTCATTGATGTCAACTTTAGAAGAAGTCTGTAAGCCTTTAGAAGTAATGGGTATAATTGAATAAGTCTCCAAAGTGGTCCTCTTATGTAGTAGATTTGAGAATGGACCTCATGGGGATATTCTTTGAAGAAGTCTACAAGAATCCTAGAGGTGTGGTCATGAAGGCCGAAGTTGAATAAGGAAAAAGAGGTTGAAGAACATTACAAGCACATGCAAACCCTCATAGATGGATAGTCCTCATCATGTCATTTCCAATGGTACGTGGTACACCACGTGGTTCCTCATGGTTGAGAGGTTATTCCCTCTTGAAGTTGAAGCCTCGAAGAAATGGTTAAGAAACCCCCAAAAAGTTACAAAAAGAAGTTACAAGTCAGGCCAAAATTAATTAAAGGAGAAAATTTGTTGCAACTAAACGTTACAGGTTGGCCCTAAATACAAGTAAAGGATTTGGGTTGAAAAGTATAAATACACCTCAATAAGCCTCTTATTATAAACACAATTTCATTGAATATCTATCTATCAAGTGATCTCTTAGTGAATCTGAGGTATCAAATATGAGGAGGCCAATATGAAGTGGTGAAGAAAGGTTGAGGGTTTTAGAGCCATAGACAAGAGAAAAGGGTTTATGAAAAAACCTAATTTAGCTGACCCCCAAGGGTCGAGTTTAGGGCCTCCTATGAGGAACCCCCGTGGGTTGACTAAGGCTCATCACACGAGGCCCAGCTAGATGACTAGCCTCTTTCCAACAAGTCTAAGGTAAAATACAATGAAGATTATATCTTGTGTTTGTTGAAGATGATATGCACTAGGTTGGTATATTGGTCTATAATGATGTGCACCTATTTTTCTTCATGAATAAAGGTGTGTTTTTATCTGTTTTTGAGTATTTTATTATGGATGATTTGGCACATGCTTAAGGAATGTCTTGGAGGACTTTTGGTACATGTTTTCATATGGTTAAGGTTCATGTGTTGATGATATTGATACATGCTTGAGACATATCCTTGGTACTTGGTTTGTGGATGTTATGGTTCATTGTTAAAGACACATCTTTGTGATATTGGCACATATTTGAGGCATATACTTGGTATATGGTTTTGGATGTGATGACACATACTTGAGGCATATCTTATGGTACATGGTTCATGGAGGATATGGCACATGATTAAGGTAAACTTTGGCACATGCTTTTGATACTTGATGTTGGACATATATTTTGATGTTTATAATTGATATACATGTGTGGATCTAGTTGATGATGATGATGTATCAATATGTGAAAGTGATAGTGAAAATGGTAGTGACAATGATAGTGATAATGATAGAGAAACTGATAGTGATAGAGACAGTGGTAGTGACAATGACTGTGGTAGTGATAGGTTGATTCTACATTTATATTTCAGGGTGGAAGGATGGGGAAAGGAAAGGGCGTTGTATCCTAATATCATTTGGAGACAAAGAATAAAAGGATTTGGATCTTCCTTCAGGTTGGATCCTATAAATCAGGGGGTTGTATCCTCCTTCAAGTTGGATCTGGAAAATTCAGGGAGTTGTAGCTTCCTTCAGGTTGGAGCATGTAAACAAGGTGTTGGAGCATCCTTCCATTTGGTGCTTCCTATGAATGAAATATTTTGAAATATAAGAAATAATTCAGTGGTTTTATCCTATTTTGGTTTGCACATAAAATTTGTGTGTACTTTGCATCTATGGTTATGTTTTGTTGAATGGTATTTCTCATAATGTCTTGAATGAAATCATAAGTGATAAATTGTTCATGAGTTAATGTTTACATATTCTCATTAGAAGTGGAAAAAAATTTACAATACTTATTCACCCCCCCGCTCAGTATTCTGAAACTGGGAAAGGGTTCTTTAGCACAACATGTTATTACTCTGCTAATATCCATTGAGCCTCTTATATCTTTTGAAACTAATGGGTAAGGTGATATTCACTACAAATATTGCAAGGGAATTTTACCTTCTTCTTATCCTTCTTATCCCCTATAGGATTTGCATCATATTTAGTATTCTTATTATTATTTCCACCTCCCTTCTTGTCCTTACCCTTTTTATTCTTTCCTTCAGGTTGTTGGGTACACTTTGGGGCTATTGATTGTACAATGTGAAAATATGACAAATGAATGGTGGAAACAGTCGAATCCATATCTTGCACAACTATATATGGATGAATTATCATCTGTTGCATCTGGTTCGTAACCACATCTAAAACAGTGATCTTTTTGGAATCAACAATGTCATCGACATGTTGGTCTAGACTTCACTTTTGAAGTATTGAAACTAGGTTGTGATGCATATGGTATTATTTTGTAAAGGATCCCATATTGTGAGTAGATTAAATCAAATGGTTGGGCCCTAAAAATGACTCCTCCTTAGAGGATACCCCTAATGTCAATACATCATTGCATATGTAAGGTAACAAGGACTTAAGGAACCATTACAACAAGAAATCAAGAGAGACATTATCTTTGATAAGCTTCTTCTTCCTCTACCACTCCTAGATATGATTTAGTATGTGAGTGGAATTATCCTGCTTACGCGTAGACATGATATCAGTGGCGACATCATATGGGATAGGAATATAGAAGTGGATAATAAATACCAAGGCTAGGTCATGAAAAGTGTGAAATGTTGCACCATCGAGTTCAATGTACCCTTTCACTATAAATATCGTAAGAGTGTGATGGAAGAGAAAGAGTTGGATGGAATCATAATTCAAAGAATTAGATGAACACCATAAATGAAACTTCATCACATGGTCACCCAGATCTTCAACATATTTAGCTTTGAATTTCATAATGTCCGAATGAAACTTGGTGGGGACCATAGGCCAGTTTGGATCATGGAAAACCAAATCGTTCATCAATTTTGACAAATCTAACAATTTTAATGTTTCTAGAAAAGGTAGCCTCAGTAGTGGCATAGAATTCCATCTAGCCATTTTGGAGCTCCCAGGTTGAGCACCCGCTAGAAAAGGATAAACTGTATTGTTACTAGCATGAGGTTGCCAGGAAGAGCTCACATATGGGCTAATGTTTTTAGTAAATACTTTATTACCTTGTTTATATGAAGGAAAAACTCCACCCATTTGGTTCCTCTAAGAAAATCATGGTTATACACTACTGACATCCCTTGAGAAGGGAAATCACCTTGCATTGAGTAGCT
This sequence comes from Picea glauca, assembly GCA_000966675.3. Classification (NCBI taxonomy): domain Eukaryota; kingdom Viridiplantae; phylum Streptophyta; class Pinopsida; order Pinales; family Pinaceae; genus Picea; species Picea glauca. The sequence continues at coordinate 107,613 of JZKD02S1537537.1, read as the reverse complement.
CTGACTGAGAAAGGGGTTTCCCCATGATGACATCCTTTTGAAGGAGTATGGACCTTGTGATGGATGCCATTGGACTTGGAAGGGTTTTACCCTTGTTGACATTCTAGATGAGGGAAAGGGATTTCTCCCAAACCCAACAAATAATTTGAAAGGGTTAGAGGGAGACATCATGCTAGGGGATTGGAATATTCTAGCCATGGGAATGACCCATCCTATGAAGGGATTAGGAATATTTGATGTATAATATCCACTCCTGAGTGAGGGGACATAAGTAGGAATGTGTCCTCCACCCTAAGGAAAATCTTGGAGGGGAGTTGAAGAACTCATGACACAAACATTAGTAATTTGGGGAATCAACTTGGAACCACCCAACATGTTCTGCATGTCGATTGAAAAAATTCCAAATGAAAAAGATTTATACATGAAGGGTGATGAGGAGGCTAAAACAAATGGATGAGTGGAGCTGAGTCCCGACTATAAATGGTGAAGAGATATTGATTGACATGGTTACCATGGATTGAACCACACTAGTAGTTTGGTTAGACATGAAATGAGGTAAAATTCCTCCTACCAATATTGTCAAAGTGGGGGTTATAGGGGCCCCCAACCAAGAAAATTATAAAGTTCCTTCCATGATGGTCCACTGAAGAGGGTGACTATATTTCTAATCTAATATGGAATCTTGAATTTGCAAGAAACTTAGATCATGGGATCTAGTCAACAGAGGGTTAAAAGGACAACTGAAGCCTTCAGCTTTTAGATTCAATATTCGTGTGACCTATGGCATAGAATATTTTTTTTATGTGGATTCTATCTATATGATGTTAATGGGACCATCTAGTATGGAAGTGTTGGTTTGATTAATTCAATGCCTCAAAGGAGGTGGTGGAGAATTCAATTCCATAGGTGACAGACCATGAATTATCCTAGATCGACAAGGCAGCTCATCAACCACTTTAAATCATAGACTCAAGGTGACTACCAATAAACTTACCTAATTCAGCTATGTACGTAGATCACACCACTAGAAAAATACTATGGAAACAACAATCACAAATAACTTCACCAATTCTCAAGATAAAGTGGATTAGGCCTCGAGATCGTAGTAGTAATGAAGTTAGGGAAGGACCTTTCAACTGAAGGCACATGTTGATTAAGTCTTGTGAATGAATGAATGAAGGAGTGAGAGGAAGTTTCCCTAACATCCATAACCAACCCTTCTCGACTCCAATACCTAGACTTCATGGGGAACCCTCCAGGGGTACTGAGAAGTGTGATGCCACATTTACACTAGGTACCATGGGAAGCCCCCCGCAATCATCTCTAAGAAACCTAGGAATGACTATTAAGGATACAAAATCGCATTCAATGTCTGGGGGTATAGTAAAACATTGGATCAAATATATGGGAAGGGTACCAAATCCCAAATATTCTAAAGTGTTGCCTCTCAAGGAGGTATGGGCACTAGTGAAATCACAAAAATATAATCTCTTTTTTTCATTTAGTCTAGCTTCGTAGGGGTTATATCCTCAACTCCTCCTCATGTGATCTCATCTGTAACTCCTATGTTAGAGGAGGATCTGAGCCATACCTATAGGATAGTTAGATTTTAGCGCTCCCTATATCAGAATCCTACGTTGTTTTTTACGGCCTTGGAGAGTTAACTCTCCAACCTAGTCCAAGGCCCCAACTTAAGCTATTTTTTTCACCCTAGAAAATAAAAAGTCTATTTTATTTTAATTAAGCATTCATTTTAAGAGGTTGTTGTTTACTCACAAAGGAAACAGATGAAACTAGATGTTTTTTTTTAAGGCTCGACAAAAACTCAAGACACTTATAAGAACATAATATGTAATATTCTTGTTCTTCACTAAAAATGAGTGAAACATGCTTCATAAAAAGGAGAAAAATATATTATTTTCAATAATATGAAAAAATTAAGAATTTTCTTTCTGATGGCATGCACTACCGATGCATTTTTTCTTTTTGAAATGCAAAGAAAATAAAAAAAACTACACTATCCTTTTCATTGAAACCATAACTAACTCTTCAAAAATAGAAGCCTTTCAAGAACAAAAAATGTATTTTGAAACCAAAAACACTAAAAAAATAGAAGGCACACTTCAGAAAGTTTTATTTTTTAGCGAAAAAGTGACAAGGATTGAAAAGGAATATACAAGTATACTTTCTAAAAACTTTTCAAGGACAACAAGAAAGGCTACCTGAGGCAAGAAAGAATATGGAAAATAACTTCCTAAACTTCCTCTATAAACTTTAAAATGATCAACAAAGAAATGAAAAAAAATCATTTTTCTTTTATAAAAAAGTCTAACTAAATAACTTATGAACCTAGACAACAACCTAACATAGCCCCAAAATTCTAGGAGAGACTCTAAACACCCAAACCAAAAACTTTGAAAATAGAAAAAGGTTGAAAAAACCCTCTTCCACAGAGATGTATGCATATTTTCTAAAGCAAACTCGTATATCTACTTAATTGTCTTAACTATAGGTTGTGTATGTACGTTATTGTTATAATTGAAAAACATGTATGTGCCTCAAAAAATTCCAAAAAGGAAATAAAGAGGAAGAAACAAGATTTAGTAAGGAAAGACTCAAACAATTAAAAGTTTATAATCTAAGTGCTAGAAAGAAATCATAAACAAAAGAAAAAGAATGAAATCAAGCAAACAAAGCAAAAATCCCAGAAGTAGGCCCACTAGGGAGAAATATCTAGTACGGTGTCCACTTCATTTTGTGTGGAAAGTCCCCTACAATCGTGAGCTAACTGAAAAAAAAACAATAACCATAAAAGACAAACAAATTAAAATAGAAAATATTCTATAACTCATTCAAACGAAATAACTAACTTTCATAGGAGGGAGAAAGGTAAACTTACTAGAATTCCTATGTTTGGTGTAGATCCAAATTTAAGAGCCCTTTCACTCCTTCTTGATAGCTTCCTTTACAACCTACAAAACTCGAGCATACAAGTCTATGAGAAAAAGGTAGTTATACTAATAACTAACTCGTTAGTTTGATCAAATATGAAATAAATTCAATGCAACTAGTGTTATAGAGAACATATGTTAAATAATTATAAATTAAACATTGGGAACATTCCATTTCAAAGGAATGAGAGTCTTATTACTATGAGTAGTTTGCAAACTAATTAGTTACCTGTACTGAAGAAATGTTGCTCTGTAAAAAGGAATATGGATCCCTCCACCCAAGATTATTCTATAATGAGGTCTCAACCTTTGATTCACTAATAAAATCAATGAGTATTCAAGGAGACTCATAGTCATATAGAGAGGTGTTAAAAGATGGACTAGAAACAAGGGTTTCTAGATCAAGAACCAACAGATCAAGGAGGTTTATGGGATTTCCGGCATGATGGGGAGTAGACAATAACTTTTTTTCTTTGACATACACTTAATAACTACCTTTCTCCTTGGACCAAATGATCTATTTAGGTCGTATCTAGTTGTTTAGATATGGTTGAGTAATGGAAAATGAAGTTAGGAAACTAACCAAATGCATAACCAAACTTTTAATTAGCCAAAAATATATTGTTGATTAGGTCCTTTAATTTGGATGATTTCAAAGGAAACGGGCCTGCCTTATTGCACTAAAATGACACCAATTATATGGCCTCAAGCATCACACTCCATAATAAGTTTTTTTGTAAAGTCAGGTGTGACAAGGACAAGATTTGTCCATATAGCCTCCTTAATATTTTTGAAAGCTTGGGTTGTTGCTTCAGTCTAAGAAAGTGCTTCCTTAATTAATAATGATGTTATAGGTGCTTCCATTTGACCATATGTAATACCCCAGGTCGATCCCTAGTTGTAAATGCAAATATGTTTTATAGGTTGGTAAGTTAGGTTACTATAGGCTAGAATGCTTATGTGATTATTAGGCTAGAGAACCTAGATGCTAAAGGCCAGTGAGCCTATTATTGTAATTTGTAATCATACTCATATATTAATAAAAGTAGACCATTGTTCCAGAACAAACCAACAAAAGATATGGGGTGGATAAGCTCCACTAGAAAGGGAAAGGGGGGCTAAGAGTCTAGGAAAGGGATAAGCTAAGGGGGATTAATCCCAATGGAATATTATATTAATATTCTTTAAATCCAAAGTATGGATATGAATATATCCTAAATTTTATAAAATGGGGAGAAGGGGCCACCTTGAGTGCCATGTGTCATAAAAGAAACATACATATATAAGAGGGAGATGGAGTGTATTTCCCATAATTATGGGATGATTACTCCATGATTTCCATCCTACATACCTGATGGTCATATTGTGCGGTTGTAATTGTGTTTTGAAAGACATGGAACATTTTTGGGTAGAACCAGACTGAAGAAGAAGGTTTTCAATCATGTATGTTGAAGAGGTGACTTGTCAGACCCATGGTCAAAGAGGCGGGTTGTCAGACCCGTGAGCATTCTCTCTAGGTGAGAGAATTGTTGGGAATTAATTCCCAAGGTGCCAAGTTGTAGCCATAGGGCTCTGAGGCTCCCTTTCCAACATGTTGTTGAATCCCCATAAGGGAAGTGGGGTATCTAAAGTATTGTTGAGAAGTGAAGCAAAACACTTCCTGGGGTGGGATAGGCATGTGGGGGATGAGAGACTGTAGGATGGCTACTAAAGTTGGCACTTGAATATGAGAATTGTTATTGATTAACAAAACTTAGATTTTATTGGGAGTTCTATTTCCCTAGTAGAGTTTATCCCCAACTTGGGGGTGATCCACTCCTAAGATTATGAGAAGTGTGGTCTATGCCTGGGAGGAACATGGAAGTTATTCCTGCAGTAGGTGTTTAATTAATAAAATATAAGTGTCTCTTATGTGTTATTTTAAATAAGGTGTGTGTAATTGTCTATTTTCTATTATGGAATATTTGTTAATGATTCTATGTATTAAGTGTCATTGTTGTTTTTGTTTTATATGTAGATCATATATTTAATTGAATTGGTATTGTTATCACTCTGTAATTTCTTTGGGATGCATCAAAGAAAGGCCAAGGTAACCTAGAAACCAACTTTAGATTGTATTTTAACCTATACAACCAGAGAGGGCTCTCTCATATGTCTAATGACTGGTAATAACTCAAATATTTCATCAATAAATGCATAGAGGTCAGATTATGCAATAGGAAAAGTTTATTTTTTTTTAAAAGGGATGGTAGGACAAGAAAGAGAGAAAGAAACATTGGGAAATGGAGTCAAATTGTAAAAATGAGAGAAACAAATGACTATGTGACTACACTTGAGAGGATAAAGGCTAAATAAGAAACATTCTTTCAATTAAAAATCGTTGTGTATGGCAAGAGAAAAGCACATGAAGCAACTTGGAGCACTGCTGGGGATGAATTCAAAGTTCACTTAGAAGAAACACCGTCATCTAAATGGTGCAAAATCTAGAGCACCGTACAGTGAATTCTAGATTCGAAATCACGTTCTGATTTAGATAAAAAATAGATATGAATATAAAGAACACGGGAAATCATGTAAGAAAAGAGAGAGTACAATACATCAGACTGCTACAGTTAGAATATTTTCATCAATTCTTCGAGACCTTTGCATTAAGTTTTAGTCAAATTCAAAAGCTAAATTCAATAGTCGTTGTCTACACTATTTTTCCAACCAACTATGTTTACATGAAAATGATCCCATTTATAGAAAACTAACTTCACCCTTGGTTTCTAGGGTCAAACTACTTCCTCCTAGAATCATGGATCTGATTGCTTTGAAAGAGAACAATAAGTTCAAAGGATTTACTAAAAATAGACAACCTGACTTTTCCAAATCATAATCGTAACCAAAATATTCTTTACAATCATTGATAATGATCAAAATTAGACCATATGGTTGTGATGAGTCATCATGTGAACTTTTGGACACTCTGTCACCCTTTCACAACAAGTCTTCTATGAAACAGTTACCTACAGAAAAAGACACAGTGGATTGAGCAACAAACTGGGAAAATAGTCATTAAATATGACATCATGTCTCCTAAATACCATTATAGTTTTAAAAAATGAGAGATTCTTTTGTAGGTAAGCTCGTTGTGAAGAAAAGCCTCTCTTTGTTTCTTGAAATTCATCTCCTTCTGGCCAGAATACGTGTTGAAAAAATATGTCTCGGATAGGAAGTCATGAAAATGAAAAATAAGGCTCAAATATTCCTTTGAATATCCCAATATGTGAAACATTTTGAAAATATGAGAGAGGTTTTTATTACAAGGTTTGTCCTATACAAAATTTTCTTTGGGATTTTCAAAACTCCTCTCTAGTTGGTCATGATCTTGAAGTTGACCACTAAACGAGTCATTTATGCAACACGTCCTGTAGCCTGTGTGTACAAAAATCCTTTGCGCAACAACATCATGTGCGCAAAAACATCCTTTGTGAGAAAAAATCCCTTGCGCAACAGAATCCTCTATGTGCAACAACATCCTCTACACGAAAAATTCATCTATGCGATAACATCCTCTGTGTGACAACATTCTCTCCACGACAACATCCTTTACGAGACAACATTCTCTATGCAACATCGTCCTTTGCACGACAACATTCTCTACGCGACAAATTCCTTTGTGCGACAATGTTCTCTATGCGACAAGATCTTTTGTGTGACAACGTCCTTTGTGTGACAACATTCTGTATGTGACAACATCCTTTGGGAGACAACATTCTTTGTGCGGCAATGTCTTTTGCGTGACATCGTTCTCTGGGTGACAACGTCCTTCACACAATGAAATTTTCTATGTGACAACGTCCTTTTCACGAAAACATTCTCTACTCAACATCATCCTCTATGTGGTGCACAACAAATTTTGCAACACGCAGTGAATTTTGTAGCCCGTAGTTGCAAATGGAAATGGGAATAATAAATGATAAATATTCCTTTTGAAACCGACCCCTGGAGATGTTAGATGGTGCCAGGCATGAAAACAATATTGGTGTTAACATGCATGACTTTTCAAACTGCTGACAAAACTCTAACTTTAGTTATGAAAATCATGGTGTTAACAGTTGGGTCTAATGGGGATGCTATCCTCTCCGTGAGGTAGAAAAGAACTATAAACCAAGTACCTTATCCATTGGGATGTTCCCAAGCCCTATACTATGATCTGCAACCTATAATTTGCTTCGCCACCAACTTATTCTGCAACTGAACGAAACCCAAACTGAAAATACAAATTGAAAAAATGTTGAAAGAAATGCTCGCCATGATGAGCTTATTCACACCTACCTACCCTAACCGCTGAAAAACTACCAATCAAGTGAAATCGAAATGCCAATGCAACCATGCAATCACTTTATCCACTATTTTCTTTCTTTTCACATGCTTGATACAAAGCTTCTTTATTGATAACTCATTCAAAGATTCATCTATAAATTCAAATCTTAGAAAATTAAAAACATTGGGACTATTTACCACCTCAAACAAAAATGCAAATGGATCCTCAAAAACATACATAAAACAACAATCATGTTTCACCCCTTCCACTACATCCTTGTTTTCATGTAATTCAACCTGTTGATTACCACAAAAAGGATGAGAAATATATTGAGACTGTTGGAAATAACAGTCTTATGAATCAAAAGATAGTGCTAGCTGAAATGAAACCCCTGGTGGAAAGAAATCCATATCTAACACTGACATTGATTGACCATCATACTTGTTTCCAAGCTAGTAGTTGATCACAGACTGCAAATTTGAACTGAAATAACCTTCCACGTAATCAACAAAGGGGTCATTAAAAGTATGAGAAGGTTTTTGGTCCTCTTCACTGATAAAATTTTTCTCATGTAAAACAGTATCATTGTGAATGCATTCAGACTTCACCGGTTCCTCTGTTATCTCATGATTTACTTTCAACAACTCAAAGGAAGAAAAACATAATGGAATATAATTTTCATTGGCAAGTACATTTATTTCTTCATATTCAACGTCATGTCTAGAGGATTTCTAATTTTAAACATTATAAACATTTTTCTTTAGCAATTTGAAAGGCGCAAAACAAAATGGAAAATTTCTTTCACCTAATTCAAAAATTTCTTCATTTTCTTCACTGCTATCATATGCACATTTGCCAATTTCTTTGGGTTGCTGAAAACAATCGTTTTCAGATTCAGAAAGTGTAACTACTTGTTCTAAAGATTCAACCTCATAGTCATAATCGTACTCATCATACATGGGTTCACCAAAAATATCTGTAGTGTCATCAAATAGGAAAATTGAGGCAACGAATTTTTGTTCCGCAAGATGATCTACAATTTCACATTCATGGTCGTCTACAAATGTATACATAAAAAAATCAGTTTCTTGCTCATGATGGCATGGAGAGTAGCTTGTTCTTCATGATGATCATCATTCTTTGCAAACACATCCTCATGACATCCTTCAAGAAATCTTATGACATGATCAGCCTCCTTCATATTATGCACAATCTCTGGTTCCTTAGCTTTCAATTTGTCATCCAAAATATGATTTTGTAGCTCCTTACATGCTTGAATATTGTTTGCAACCTCTAGAACATTGTTGAATATTTGCTGCAAAGACATAGACTTCCTCTCCATCAGAAGAAAAGATAAGTCTGGTTGAAAGGTTGTTACATGATGGAGCATGGAAGCACCTTCAGGAGGTTGGACTTATTTAGGAATTTTATAATAAAGACTAGAAAACCTCCTACTGAAATTTGAGATGGTTTCATATTTCATTCTTCTCATGGTGTAAAACTATGAAAGGACTAGATCCCATGAATTTCTCTCACCCCAAAATCTATGGAAATCTTCCCTCAATTCATCCCATGATCTAATCGACTGAGGCTGCAAACGTCTAAACCACAATTTGGCATCTCCTTGTAAGGACTAAGAAAATGCCCTCATAGACACACCATCATGTTCAATCTCAAAAAGGTCTATAAAATGCTCAAAGATCTGAATATGTTTTTCAACTGACTCTCCATCAAACTCTCCATCGAACCTAGGAAGGTACTTATAATATTTCAGAGGGAAGTCACGAAGGATGGAAAGAAATTTAAAAGGATTGTATCTTTCTTGAATCTTGGAGGGTGCAGGATTAAGAACAAAAGGTACAAGCTCATCTTTGGTTTCATTAAGCTCACAAGAATGATCATGAAGATGATATGGATGAGACAAAGGAGCTTAGTGAATATCATTTATACAAGAAGGAGGTATACCTACAATTTTCCATGGAGGATATCAAAAGGTAGATCTATGGGATTCATTTGAATGCAGTAAGTGAAGAAATATTGTTTTGAAAAACTTAGGAAAGGACCAGAAGATATTGATAAAATAGAAAAGTAATTCTTGGACTAAATTTAATCTCGATTACTTGATTTTTCCATACTTCTCTTCCATATCTCTGTCAACAGGTTTCATTCTCAAGTGGAATCTTTGAATCACATTTGAAGCTTGATTGGAGTCACCCGGTGAATGGTACAACCACCTTGTATTTGACCTATGTTCACCATCAGAAGTCAAATATGATCTTTGTCATTTTATCCCAGGGAACTTTTCACCTTCGTTCCCTGGCAATGGCACCAAAATGATAGCACTTGGTAATTTCATTGGGCCGAATCAAAGAAAGGCCAAGATAACCTACAAACTAACTTTAGATTGTATTATGACCTATACAACCAGAGAGGGATCTCTCATATGTCTAATGACTAGTAATAACTCAAATATTTCATTAATAAATGCACAGAGGTCAGATTCCACAATAGGACAAGTTTATTTTTGTTTTAAAAGGGATGGTAGGACAAGAAAGAGAGAAAGTACCATTGGGAAATGGAGTCAAATTATGCAAATGAGAGAAATAAATGACTAGGTGACTAAACTTGAGAGGATAAAGGATAAATAAGAAACAATCTTTCAGTTAAAAATCATTGTGTGCAGCGAGAGAAAAACACATGAAACAAATCGGAGCACCACTGAGGATGAATTCAGAGTTCACTTAGAAGAAATGCAGTCATCTAAATGGCTCGAAATCTAGAGCACCATGTAGTGAATTCTAGATTCGAAATCACGTTATGATTTAGACAAAAAATAGATATGAATATAAAGAACACATGAAAGCATGTATGCAAAGAGAGAGTACAATACATCAGATTGCTACAGTTAGAATCTTTTCGTGAAAGCTTTAGGACCTTTGCATTAAGTTTTAGTCGAATTCAAAAGCTACATTTAATAGTCATTGTCTACACTATTTTTCCAACCAACCCTGTTTACATGACAATGATCCCCATATATAGAAAACTAATGTCACCCTTGGATTCTAGGGTCGAACTACTCCCTCCTAGAATCGTGGATCCAATTTATTTGAAAGAGAAAAATAACTTCAATGGATTTAATAAAAATAGACAACCTAACTTTGCCAAATCATAATCGTAACTGAAATATTCCTTGCAATAATTGATCATGATTTCAATTCGACCATATAGTTGTGATGAGTCATCATGTGCACTGTTGGACACTCTGTCATCCTTGCACAATAAGTCTGCTATGCAACAGTAACCTACAGAAAAAGACGCAATGGATTGAGAAGAAAATAGGCATTAAATATGACATCATATCTCCCAAATACAATTAATTTTTTCAAAACTGAGAGAGGATTTTGTAGGTAGGCTCGTTATGAAGAAAAACCTCTATCGGTTTCTTGAAATTCGTCTCCAGTTGGCCGAAATACATGTCTCAAAAACATCTCTCGGACAGGAAATCATGCAAACTAAAAAAATAGGGCTCAAAGATTCCTTTGAATCTCCCAATCCGTGACACATTTTGAAAATGTGAGAGAGGTTTTTATTACTTGGTTTGTCCTTGACAAACAAATCTCAGGGATTTTTAAAATTCCTCTCCAGTTGGTTAGAAATTGATCGTGAAGTTGAGAACTAAACCAGTCATTTACGTCGCACGTCCTATATCCTTGCATAAGAAAATCCCGTGTGTGACAACATCCTGTGCTATTATAACCCTAAATTACACCATACATGCATACCTGCCATCATGCCATCTTACTTGTTATTTTTTCCAAGCCATCACTGAGAAACTCTTCTTAAAAGCCACATTTTTTAAGATGTACGCATCGTGCCTCATTAATTCCCATGTACACATGCTTGTTGCACCACTACAAATCTTGTATGTATCCTAGCTACAACATTACAACTCCCGTATACTCACAAAAGTTGTAAAAATTAAAAATTTGCAAGGAACTCGTTGAGATTACGAGCTATTGGGTAGTTTACCAACTATCCCACATCCTATAGCCCATCACCCAACTGAATAACCATCCTTTTTTCATACAAAAGGAGGTGTTGGGGTCTGATTCAAAATATAAGTATAAGAACAATGAAACTTTGCCCATTTCACTTTCCCCCCTTGCCCCAAGAATTTTCAGCCACATTGTGAGTTTTGAGTCAGAATTTCCTATTCTTTCCTTTTTCCCTCATTCTTAAGCCTATGCCATTTCCCTAGAGAGAATTGTGAGAGGAGAAAGATAAGTGGAAGCAGTTGAAGCTTGGTGAAGAGGAGCCCGAACCATGTTCGAGGAGCAGTCGTCAATCTCATTTGTAAGTGACTTTGTGAGATTAATATAAAGAAGTATTTTTTCTGTCCTGCCATATGATGTGTTCAATCTTTATGTTTGATTTACATTTTATTATAGCATCTAACCCACTAATTCATATATAAGATGCATGTTCATAGTTTCTTGTTTGTATTTTGGTGAATGAAGATTGGCCTTGGGAGTAGATTTGCAGTTGAGGAACAACCAAACACAAAAAGGATCGACACCGTACGTGGAGTTTAAGGTAGAGTTACCAGATCCTTATTCTTTGTATTTTATGAATGAATGTGGGGTATTTTCAGGGTAGTTTTTAAAAGTAGGAGACCTTAGACGGTTAGATTTGTCTGCACTTTGAACCCTAGTGTAGTCCAAAGGGGGATTTCCTGCTATAGCATAATTGGAAACCGTATAGGGGAAGCATCTAGGGGTTTTAGGGGATATCGTTTTGGGTGTTTTAATTGGTTTAGATTAATTGTTTTTTTAGTTTTATGTAAGTTGATGTGTATTTAAGGGATTATGGTCTGCCATACCAGTACTCCCTGCCTTGTCATCCTTGAATGTTAGTTTTCTTTTTGACAAGTTACAGAGGTGTACGCAGCCTGTAGTGGGCCTGCACACGTACATATGCACCCTACCTTTGGACAACCCGCGTACATACGCAAGTGGCTTAAGTGTCAATAGCGTTCCTATGTAAATAGAGTATTTTTTCTAGAAGAGTCAGTCAACCTCTTCCCTGATTGAAGTCATACTTCCCAGGGGTTTGACGTCAGTTATCTTATTTCGTTATCAAGATTTCTTATGTTTTCTTAGTAAGGGTTTGAGATGAGTTTGTGAGTCTTTTCTGATCAGTTTGTCTAGTATTTTCAGTGACTCCCTATGATCTGTAGTAGAACTGAAGTCAGTTTTTGGTCTTTTCTTGTCTCCACTTTTTCCCTTTCACTTGCTTTAGAATAAAAGAAAAGGAAGTTATTTCAAGTTTCTTATTTTGGAGCATAAAAAACAATATTTCATTTCCTTGTTTGGTAAGTAGTTAGGCTAGATGTCTTTTCTTATCAGGAGAAAGAGTGTTTTCTTAAGTTCTTTACTGAATTCTTAGAACACTAAGTAGCTCGTAGTGGAGAGAAATATTTTTTTGAGTTTTTCTTTTCAAAGATCTTAGAAAACGTAGTTAAGAAAAGTTTGTTAAAGATTTTAAATTTGCGAATCTTTATTTGTCAAAAATAAGTAGTTTTGCTATTAGTTTCATTTAATGCTCTTCTCTTTTGTCTCTTAAAATACACCACTAGTTTCATCTCTGTTTCCTTGACTTTATGAAAAAACCACTTGAAGTTAATTCTTAATTAAAATTTATTAGAATTTGTGTTTGTAGGGTCCATCAACTAGTCTAGCCTAGAGCCTTGATTTAGGTTGGAGAGGAAACTCTTCAAGGCTATAAAACAAACATACGAGTCTATGCTAGGGACTATAAAAAGTCTATTAAATGTGGAATTTATCTAGGAGCCCCCTCTAACACAGGGGATAAACATGAGGTCACGTGCAAAAAGGTAGCAGATATAACCCCTCCAAAGCCAGACCAAGCATAATGGGGAACACATATAAAGGACTTGTCTTGGGATTTTGTTCATCACATTTTCCATGGAGCTTCATGGGTCTTGAATCCGTTCAAGGTCCTCAGTCGTCTTCCAGAACACTTGCCTTCAATACCCTCTATATGTTTTGGTCTTGATACCCTTCCCATTGTGGTCCACCTGACTGTCGATTGTACCTCCCTGGTGACTGGTCGCGCGATGGCAACCTAATTTCCTTTATTTTAGTGACTTACATAGGTGACTGCGGGGGTATACCACAGTACCTAGGACAAACATCGGGCCATGCTTTGTAGAGTATACCTGGAGGGTTCTTTTGTATTCTAGTTGCACTTACATCGGTAAGTTTCTCTAGTGTTGGCTGGTGTAACTATTCTTCCAACTAGCTAGTGGTTTGATTTCTTGGTCTCATAGGAACTCTTTTTAGTGAGTGTTGGTTTTCAATGTTAGTAAAATCTCTAGTGTGTCATTGATCTTCTCACAAAGTGGAAGATCAAGAGCTCCACTAGTCACGAAGGCTTCAGCACCTAAAATCAGTTGAATTGGAGCCACCACCACCACCACAAAGGAAAAGACTTGACCAACAAGGGTCATTTGAGGTGACCAGGCCGCGGGAAACTGTACTCAAGCCATCTCCGAGAGAAGAACTCTTTTATCCAGAGGAGCCTACCATTTATGACCTTAGAGCAGAAGTTATTGAGCATTATAAACCTCTAATCACTGACTTGTTAATGATAGTTTTGATACAGGTTTTCCCTCCAAGAGTAACTCATCACGAGCATCAAATAGTATTACAAGTAGTGATGGAAGTAAACGCTGCTACTTCGTTAGGGAGTCCTCGCACTCCCTCTACGACTTCCACTACAGGGGGTGATCCACCTCCCAAACCACCTTCATCGGTATTTACCACCATGGTATCGACCACCTCTACTTTGGGCAGTGGTCTGATTTCGTCTATGGAGACGATCACTACTCCATTCACCCATAGTGAAATAGGACCTCAATTCTCATACAGGATACCCATATTTGATATGAACTTTGTCCTGTCCTACTCCACCCTACAGAACATGGGTCTAGGGGAAGGAGCTCTAATGCTCCTCTGCAAGGGTCCATGGGGGGGACCTCAGCCCCCTATAACAATTTCCCTTATGGTGGGGGTCATATACCTTGGTTGTCCCCCTCGCTAGGCGGTGCTCCCTAGAAGCCTACCTGGATGAAAATGAACTACAACTTGTTTAGATCAGATAGTCAAGGAATTTATTCCAACATGACGTCGATGTGTTATTTTTCATTCTCTTTGTTCGACACATTTGGTAACAAAGCATTCTCGTCAGTTGTCATCTCAACTAGGGGCAACCCTGGTTTTGGATCAAAAAATTATGTGCATGGTAGTATTCCTACACAAGGGGAAAAACCCTCTCAAGGACCCTAGAATCTATGGCAGAGATCAATCCCCTCATCAGGGATGATGATTGGGGAAACCCCTTCCATGGCCAATGGAACCCTGAGCAAGGCGCAATACCTATGCATGTCATATCGACAAAGGGAAACCCTTTCCAGAACCTTTGGAATGAAACGTCGGGAGCAATCCCTTCTCATCCCTCAATGTCCAATTATAGGAGTTAGTCGATGATGTCTCAACAAGAAAAATATTCGTATGCTAACCACGACCATGGTTTTTACCAGAACCCTGGTCAACAACCTAACTTTTCCTAGAAGCTTGGTGCTAGACAAATTTTAGGCTCCTTCCCTCCTGTACATACTCAACAACCCAAGATACCTTTTGTGGTAACATTGCATTTGCCAGAACTATCAAGATTGTTAAACGACCCAATTTGTCAGGATCTACGTTGGCCTCCTATGCCAACCAAGTTTCCTTCGGACATTCCAAAGTTTGAAGTTAAGCCTAACGAAGATCCAGGTGATCATGTGATCACATTTCATCTATGGTTCTCGTCCAACTCATTGAGAAATGACTCCGTTCAGTTGCATCGGTTTCAATGCACTCTTATCGGGAGTGCCATGAAATGTTACATAGAACTCGACCGCTCAATATACTCTACTTTTGGAAAATTGGAAATGGTTTTCCTAAATCATTTTCAATTACCTGTGAGATATGATGCTGACACTGAATTGCTATCCAAATTTGAGAAAACAAAAGATGATCATATCTCGGATCACATTCGTGAATGGCGACATCAGAAGAGTTTGATGAAAGTATCAGTCCCACCAGATTTCTTGATGGAGTGGTTCATTAAGTCTTTGGTACCTCAGTTATCCAAGGACGTTNGAGTTTGTGAGTCTTTTCTGATCAGTTTGTCTAGTATTTTCAGTGACTCCCTATGATCTGTAGTAGAACTGAAGTCAGTTTTTGGTCTTTTCTTGTCTCCACTTTTTCCCTTTCACTTGCTTTAGAATAAAAGAAAAGGAAGTTATTTCAAGTTTCTTATTTTGGAGCATAAAAAACAATATTTCATTTCCTTGTTTGGTAAGTAGTTAGGCTAGATGTCTTTTCTTATCAGGAGAAAGAGTGTTTTCTTAAGTTCTTTACTGAATTCTTAGAACACTAAGTAGCTCGTAGTGGAGAGAAATATTTTTTTGAGTTTTTCTTTTCAAAGATCTTAGAAAACGTAGTTAAGAAAAGTTTGTTAAAGATTTTAAATTTGCGAATCTTTATTTGTCAAAAATAAGTAGTTTTGCTATTAGTTTCATTTAATGCTCTTCTCTTTTGTCTCTTAAAATACACCACTAGTTTCATCTCTGTTTCCTTGACTTTATGAAAAAACCACTTGAAGTTAATTCTTAATTAAAATTTATTAGAATTTGTGTTTGTAGGGTCCATCAACTAGTCTAGCCTAGAGCCTTGATTTAGGTTGGAGAGGAAACTCTTCAAGGCTATAAAACAAACATACGAGTCTATGCTAGGGACTATAAAAAGTCTATTAAATGTGGAATTTATCTAGGAGCCCCCTCTAACACAGGGGATAAACATGAGGTCACGTGCAAAAAGGTAGCAGATATAACCCCTCCAAAGCCAGACCAAGCATAATGGGGAACACATATAAAGGACTTGTCTTGGGATTTTGTTCATCACATTTTCCATGGAGCTTCATGGGTCTTGAATCCGTTCAAGGTCCTCAGTCGTCTTCCAGAACACTTGCCTTCAATACCCTCTATATGTTTTGGTCTTGATACCCTTCCCATTGTGGTCCACCTGACTGTCGATTGTACCTCCCTGGTGACTGGTCGCGCGATGGCAACCTAATTTCCTTTATTTTAGTGACTTACATAGGTGACTGCGGGGGTATACCACAGTACCTAGGACAAACATCGG
Organism: Picea glauca; assembly: GCA_000966675.3. Classification (NCBI taxonomy): domain Eukaryota; kingdom Viridiplantae; phylum Streptophyta; class Pinopsida; order Pinales; family Pinaceae; genus Picea; species Picea glauca. The sequence continues at coordinate 91,084 of JZKD02S1537537.1, read as the reverse complement.
GCCATGCTTTGTAGAGTATACCTGGAGGGTTCTTTTGTATTCTAGTTGCACTTACATCGGTAAGTTTCTCTAGTGTTGGCTGGTGTAACTATTCTTCCAACTAGCTAGTGGTTTGATTTCTTGCTCTCATAGGAACTCTTTCTAGTGAGTGTTGGTTTTCAATGTTAGTAAAATCCCTAGTGTGTCATTGATCTTCTCACAAAGTGGAAGATCAAGAGATCCACTAGTCACGAAGGCTTCAGCACCTAACATCAGTTGAATTGGAGCCACCACCACCACCACAAAGGAAAAGACTTGACCAACAAGGGTCATTTGAGGTGACCAGGTCGCGGGAAACTGTACTCAAGCCATCTCCGAGAGAAGAACTCTTTCATCCAGAGGAGCCTACCATTTATGACCTTGGAGCAGAAGTTATTGAGCATTATAAACCTCTAATCACTGACTTGTTAATGATAGTTTTGATACAGGTTTTCCCTCCAAGAGTAACTCATCACGAGCATCAAATAGTATTGCAAGCAGTGATGGAAGTAAACGCTGCTACTTCGTTAGGGAGTCCTCACACTCCCTCTACGACTGCCACTACAGGGGGTGATCCACCTCCCAAACCACCTTCATCGGTATTTACCACCATGGTATGGACCACCTCTACTTCGGGCAGTGGTCTGATTTCGTCTATGGAGACGATCACTGCTCCATTCACCCATAGTGCAATAGGCCCTCAATTCTCATACAGGATACCCATATTTGATATGAACTTTGTCCTGTCCTACTCCACCCTACAGAACATGGGTCTAGGGGAAGGAGCTCTAATGCTCCTCTACAAGGGTCCATGGGGGGGACCTCAACCCCCTATAACGATTTCCCTTATGGTGGGGGTCATATACCTTGGTTGTCCCCCTCGCTAGGCGGTGCTCCCTAGAAGCCTACCTAGATGAACATGAACTACAACTTGTTTAGATCAGATAGTCAAGGAATTTATTCCAACATGACGTCGATGTGTTATTTTTCATTCTCTTTGTTCGACACATTTGGTAACAAAGCATTCTCGTCAGTTGTCATCTCAACTAGGGGCAACCCTGGTTTTGGATCAAAAAATTATGTGCATGGTAGTATTCCTACACAAGGGGAAAAACCCTCTCAAGGACCCTAGAATCTATGGCAGAGATCAATCCCCTCATCAGGGATGATGATTGGGGAAACCCCTTCCATGGCCAATGGAACCCTGAGCAAGGCGCAATACCTATGCATGTCATATCGACAAAGGGAAACCCTTTCCAGAACCTTTGGAATGAAACGTCGGGAGCAATCCCTTCTCATCCCTCAATGTCCAATTATAGGAGTTAGTCGATGATGTCTCAACAAGAAAAATATTCGTATGCTAACCACGACCATGGTTTTTACCAGAACCCTGGTCAACAACCTAACTTTTCCTAGAAGCTTGGTGCTAGACAAATTTTAGGCTCCTTCCCTCCTGTACATACTCAACAACCCAAGATACCTTTTGTGGTAACATTGCATTTGCCAGAACTATCAAGATTGTTAAACGACCCAATTTGTCAGGATCTACGTTGGCCTCCTATGCCAACCAAGTTTCCTTCGGACATTCCAAAGTTTGAAGTTAAGCCTAACGAAGATCCAGGTGATCATGTGATCACATTTCATCTATGGTTCTCGTCCAACTCATTGAGAAATGACTCCGTTCAGTTGCATCGGTTTCAATGCACTCTTATCGGGAGTGCCATGAAATGTTACATAGAACTCGACCGCTCAATATACTCTACTTTTGGAAAATTGGAAATGGTTTTCCTAAATCATTTTCAATTACCTGTGAGATATGATGCTGACACTGAATTGCTATCCAAATTTGAGAAAACAAAAGATGATCATATCTCGGATCACATTCGTGAATGGCGACATCAGAAGAGTTTGATGAAAGTATCAGTCCCACCAGATTTCTTGATGGAGTGGTTCATTAAGTCTTTGGTACCTCAGTTATCCAAGGACGTTTCAACGTCAAGAGTGTTTTCTGAGGAAGAGGCGATACTAAGAGCTCAACATCTTGAACTAATATATTCTCAGTCTGGTTTACTTTACAATTTTTTTGCAGATGCGCCGCGGTCTATCATTAACAGGACTAGATAGAAGTCTAGGCCACATGTTGATGGTATCATTGGTTCAACACAAGCGAAGCCCACTGATCAGCTGTCGAATCAATTGCAACAGTTATCGATACGACAGACAGTGGCTAGCCAAACCACTGGTTCGACTGCTCCCCCTACTCAAATATTGGATGTACACAATGTGCAATCGACAAACCCAATGGCCAACCAACATGTTGATAGAAAGAAGAAACAATGAAATAAGGGTAAGGGGGATAAGAAAATCACCAACAATGTTGGTGGGATAAATACAGAGAAAATAAAGTTGAAGTATTTATGTAACCTTTTCATGGAGGACCATCTGATTCACCTATGCTCTCAGCTTGCGGAGGCCCAAAATTTACTGGTGCAACAACAGCTTACTGTTTTAACGAACCCATTTCCACATGGGAAATATTTAACTCAAGCCACTGCAAAAGCGGATGGGGACAGTCAGGGACCCCCTTCGTCATCTAGTAATCCCTCGAGCTCAAATTTTTATATGTTGAAAGGTGATGGCCATATAGTGACTAGGACACACGATTATGGAATGCCAAACACTTCTAAGAAGGGTAAATAAGCCAAAAACCCATATGTTTCTCTCCAGATTGAGAAGACGTTGGGAGAAACAATGACACACATCTCGAAAGGGGTGTTCAAAAAATATTCCCACAATCCAAATGCAAGGGTTGTCTAGAACTACTCTGTGGTGGAGGATTTGTCACAAACCCCTTGTGCCATGTCTTCTTTGGAGGTCCTCCAGAGCTTCCCTTCACAGAGAAAGGATATGTTAGCTGCCTTAGGATTTGCTGAGACTTGTAATCCGAGAACGATCATGGTTGATACGATCGACGTGAAACCTTGTCTCCCATACCACGTTGCATTTCAGATAGTAGTGCCTTACACCACAAAATAATTTACCCAGAACATTTTCCACACAATGGTTGATGAGGGTGCGTCGACATACATGATGTCGTTAGTGTGTTGGAAGTCCATTGGCCAACCTATTTTGTCTCCATCACCTACTCTTCTTACCGCTTTCAATGGTCATTCGTTCAGACCACATGGAATCATTCCTTCTTTCGTCATGCATCTAGGAGGAAAGACCATGTGAATCGAATTTGAAGTGGTCGATGTGCCTCTTGACTACAATATCTTGTCAGGAAGGAGTTGGACCTATGCTATGCATGCAGTGGTCTCCACAATTTTCTGGGTCTTGTTGTTTTCACACGAGGGTCATATCATGTCCATTGATCAGTTATATTTCTCTCATCCTGACACTTCATAGGGGGCATCCACAGTCCCAATGATTGATAATCCATAGCCTGGTGTCATCAATATAGGGGTTGGTTTGTGCCTACCTTTGATGGGTAATTTCTATTACCCACCTCTGTCCAACAATCTCAAGTTCATATGGGCTATCCCTGACCAACCTACGGCTGAAATATTTCAAGTGTCGTCATTTTGTATGACTTACTTTAATGATCTGTGGACTCTTCCTTCCCCATCATCCACGATGGAAGGGACATGGCATCATGGCATGGCCATGCCTTTGTCCGCAGTAGAGGTTGCATACTATATAGTCCAGCAAGCTTCCACCAACCCCGATCCGACTCCCACATAGGAGTTAGATCCATTTTTCGAGCCTACCAAGGGTAAAGGTTTTCTCACCACTACCGATTCTTTAGACTTGGTCTTGCCCTCTGACGAGGCGATTATAGAGGCATTGACTAGACCATCAAAACCCTGGGATGATCTCCATCACAGATCTTATTTTCTCCCGGAGTTAGGAATAATTGAGGCTGGTGAATTTGTGTTGACTATGACTAGACATAGGTCTTGTCCTATCAATCCTCTGGCTACACATGTAGTTTTCACTGAAGGTAATATGACAACCATTGCTAAAATGATACATATCGATATCTCTAGAACTCCTGGTGTTGTGGATAATGTCTTCATCAGAGAAGACTACTCCCTCGAGGATTTTCAAATCTATACTAATTTATTTAAATAATTCCGTGATGTTTTCACCTAGTCTTATGAGGAAATTACGGGCATTGATCCAAAAATCGTCGAACATGAAATAACGACTTACCCTAATGCCAATTCGTTCCAGCAGAAGCTTCGTCCAGTTAATCCTTAGAAACCAGTAGCTATTAAGGTTGAAGTAGAGAAACTACTTAAAGCTAGTTTCATCTACCCCATCCAATTGACTCAATGGGTGTCAAATCCCATTCCAGTAAAAAAAAAGTAGGGAACGATTCATGTGTGTTCAGAATTTCATGATTTGAATAAGGCCTGTCCAAAGGATAATGTCCCCACCCCATTCATTGACCAGATCATCAATGAGTGTGCAAGCTATGAGGTCTTTTCTTTCATGGATGTTTTTTCGGGCTACAATTAGATTCAGATTAAGCCCGAAGACCAGAATAAAACAACTTTTATTTGTCCATGGGGTACATTTTCTTATCGAAAGATGCCTTTTGGCTTGAAGAACGCTAGAGACACTTTTCAACCAGCCATGTCTTTTTCTTTCCATGATCTCAAACACATAGTTAAGCCCTATCTCGATGATTTAGCATCATGATCTCGTAAGAGAGTTGATCATCCCATGCACCTCTGACTTATCTTTGAGCGATGTCACTACTATCATATTAGATTGAATGCTAACAAATGAAGTTTTTGTGTGACCTTGGGTCATCTTTTAGGTTTTATAGTTTCGACAACAGGGATCATGGTCGATCCTCTAAAGGTTGAGGCGATAGTTCAATTACCTCCCCTGTGCAAATTCCCTCAACTTCAGACTTTACAGGGAAAAGCCAATTTTCTTCAGTGTTTTATCACATACTATGTCAAGATCACTAAAGGGTTTATGCGTTTACTGAAGAAGAGTGTCCCTTTACTTTGGGATGAAGCCGCTCAATTCTCATTCAAAGCGTTGAAATATTCCCTCACGTCTTCCCCTCTACTTTGACCACCCAATTATAATAAGGATTTCTTATTGTATTTGGTCGTGGCAGAGTAAACCATCGTTATGGTATTGGTTCAAGAGGATAATCTACTTGAATAAAATGTGATTTATTACCCAAGTCAAAGCCTGGTTGGACCAGAAATCAACTACTCCCACGTTGAGAAGCTTGCGTTGGCAACAATACATGCTGTCCAACGGTTCTGTCATTATATCTTGTTTTGCAAGACCATCATCATTGCCATTGTGAATCCATTCCAATACGTGTTGACATGACATGTAATCAGTGGAAAGATCAGTATATGGATTGTTATCCTCCAAGAATTTGACTTGGATTTTGTTTCTATGAAATCTAAGAAGTCATTCATCTTTGTGGAACTTATTTCAGAACTTCTGGTCGAGTTAGTTGATATTACGCCTGGAGAATCACCRATTAAAAGAGATATYTTTATGATTTCATCTTTGGACCCATGGTATGGATATATACTAGTCTATCTCCARAATTTGAAGTGCCCCACCTCTGCTTCTCATAATGAGMGTTGACATATAYGCCATCAGGAAAAAATCTATCTCATACTCGAGAAMATTTTGTATCGTCGAGGTGTAGATTGCATCCTTCGTCGGTGTCTCACTCGTGAAGAATATGAGCTCGTTMTTAATAACTGCCACACTAGAGAATGTGGTGGTCATTTGTCTGGGTTGGAAACAATCCAAAATATTCTACGAGTCGAATACTTTTGGCTGACGTTAATCAAGGATTGTGTTGAATCAATCAAGAACTGCCACCCATGTCAGATCTTTTCTCGGAAGATGAGGGCACACCTCACTCCTATGTTTCCCATCATTACAGTAGGCCCCTTCACTGAATGGGGGATTGATTATACTACATGTTGCCCCCCTTTAGCAAGGGGGAACCATTATATCATCGTATTAGTAGAATACTTAACTAAGTGGGTTGAAGCTATGCCAGCATTCAAAGATGATGGCAAGACAAAAACTCTCTTTTTGTTCAAACAGATAATATCAAGGTTCAACATACCAAGGGAGATTGTCACTGACCATGGAAGTCACTTTCAGAACAAAATGATGTCCGATTTAACATCAAATCTTGGGTTGAGGCAAGAGAATTCATCACCCTACTACCCACAAGCGAATGGTCAGGTGTAGGCTATGAATAAGTCCCTCAAGACTATTCTGTAGTGAACGATCAATTCAGCCAAGTCAAATTGGCATTTGATGTTGTACTCAACATTGTGGGCCTACCAAACATCTGTAAAGACTGCAACCTATTTCTCACCTTTTCAACTCGTTTACAAGATAGAAGCAGTCTTTCCAATAGAATGCCAGATCCCATCTCTAAAGTTGTCTGTACAATTATTGCCAGACACTTCACCACTTGAGGAATGCTTATTATATCTTGAGCAACACGATGAGCACTGTCATGATGCAACCTTGTATAATGAGGCTCATAAGTAGAAAGTGAAGTGTCAATATGATCGGTCCATTTTTCCTTGGATTTTATCTGAAGGAGACCTTGTCCTGGTCTATGACGAAGATAAGGATCCCTCGGGGGTAGGCAAATTCAAACCCATGTGGCTTAGACCTTTCATCGTGAAGGAAGTATTAAAGAAAGGTGCTTATCATTTGGTTGACTTCAAAAGGAAATATTTGGCAGAGCCTAGAATTGGGCTCTACCTCAAGAAGTATTACTCATAGGTGGGTCGCCTTGGGTGACTTCTTGTACATATGTATAGTTCTTATAAAGTTTAGTTGTTGTCTTTTTGTTTTATGGACATGTAGTTTTTGATGTCATCTTTTTCACTATGGTAGATGTCAAGTGAATCAGAGGTGTTTCTTGGGTTCACAGACGGCACTAGATGACACACTCGGAGGCTTGGTTATGTAGCTTGGGCAATCTTCACACCTCAAAGATAGTTTCTATCTTCTGGAGGTATCTGTTTAGGTGATGCCAAAAATAATGTTGTCGAATACAACACAGTAATAGAGTTGATTCATGACACCTTGTCGCATGGTATCTCTTATCTCCAGGTCTATTAAGATGCATAAATGGTTGTATCCCAGTTAAATTGGGTTTATCATGTTTATGATCCTAATTTGCACTGATGATTCCTTAGGGTACGTCTCTTAGAACGAAGCTTTGATTACATTATGTATATCCATGTTCCTAGGAGATTGAATAAAATCACAGATACTCTAGCTAATCATGTATTAGATTGGCATGTTGCACACATGTAAGAAAGCACACACACATACACATGTAAATACATTTGTAAATAAATGTAACCCATAAGACATAAAATATGTAAATACGTATATATATAAAAAATTTCAGAGTACATAGGTGGGAAAAAGCACCTAAACAATATGTCGAGTATACATTGCGGGGATTATGCCCTCAAAAATATACAAAGAGTGCCCTTGGCACATAAGTGGTCCACCCTAAAGCTAAGCACAGGGCCTATTGGCCCTGCCATAGTGAACTGCGACATTTTCCAAATGATGGAAAAGTTCGACCCAGGTTTGTGGCACCCCAACAACATGAGTCTGCATAGTTGGTAGGAGATCCTTGATCTTGGCCATGGGCATAGTACGAGTCAATGTGGTTAGGTTCTGCTACACTTCTCTCAATACTCTCTCAGCCTCTTCGGCTGGAGGTCCCCCTCCTACTGTTGCTGGCCCAACGACCATTGCTAGTACTTCCTTTGGTCGAGGATGTCACCTGCTTTGTGCAAAGTCTGCTGGACGCACTGGTCCCAAAACTATACATAATAGATACATATTTGTCAGATACTCTGGTACACATAAAAATGATATATATAAAAAAAAAACTAAAAAATCAAAAGCAACTGTACCTATCTCTCCTCACTCTGCTCCAAGAGGTACGGGCATGTCTGGATCCCTAGAGAAGTTGATCATGACATAGGGGTAGTAATCTATAGCCAGAATCTGTCAATATCACCAGTCGAAGAAAGTATCATCGAAGGCCTCAATGGTCCTCCTTCCCCCTTGTCAAGGCAACAACACTACCCATTTGCACACTGCTGGGAAGGAGGCCACCTGCCCTTGTACTTTCTCTCATGGACTAAGAATGTGGACTAAGACTAGATACCCTCCCAAAGAAGGAAGAGCATAGAAAAATCTCAAACCTAAAGTTCTTATTATTTCACCCATGGCACTCTGTAAGTTGTCTCTCCATGCAGTCTAGCATGGTTGTTCTCCAATCAAACACTCATGCATTTAAGCATTGTACTGCACAATGCATGTGCGTCTGGGAGGCCTGATGTAAGGCCATAGATCTAGTGATCCACCTAATAAGTAAAAATATCACTTTTAGTGATAGTTTGGTAATTTTGTGGATCAACAACTGAGAACCCACTTTGTTTGTTCTAGTCTTGCAGTGTTTCCCGATCAACTTGACAATGTTGTGAGGCCCAGGGGAAAAAGCACAAAGGTTGACTGGTTCCCCTCTCCTCAAGAGGCCAGTCAAAAAGTAAATATCCTTAGTTGTTGGAGTCAACGACTACCCCTTGAGCATAAATGCATCTGCATCTGGGTGCCAGTAATCCACCAAGGCATTCAACAACCTAGGTTGTGCCCTCATGAGTGGAAACTGAAAAACATTCTAGAACTCGCATTGTTTTAATGCAATGACAACAACAAGGTCTTCCTCGACCAAAGAATCAATGTCCTCATGCTCCCTCTCTACAATGGACATACATCTTGTTACAGACAAGTTCAAAAGAGAGTTAATTCTTGTATTCTCAATTTTTTTCCATATTCTTGAGGGTGTGCGCGGGTTGTATTGAGCACAGTCGAATATACACGTGGGAAAATTGTTCTCTTCTTGCGGGCATATGCGAGATATCCTTTGGCAACCCATGTACATGCAGGGCTAACCTTTTTTAAGGGTGCACAGCCCCCAAAAAATTAAAACAAATGAGAAAAGGAAGTANAGCACAAAGGTTGACTGGTTCCCCTCTCCTCAAGAGGCCAGTCAAAAAGTAAATATCCTTAGTTGTTGGAGTCAACGACTACCCCTTGAGCATAAATGCATCTGCATCTGGGTGCAAGTAATCCACCAAGGCATTCAACAACCTAGGTTGTGCCCTCATGAGTGGACACTGAAAAACATTCTAGAACTCGGATTGTTTTAATGCAATGACAACAACAAGGTCTTCCTCGACCAAAGAATCAATGTCCTCATGCTCCCTCTCTCCAATGGACATACATCTTGTTACAGACAAGTTCAAAAGAGAGTTAATTCTTGTATTCTCAATTTTTTTCCATATTCTTGAGGGTGTACGCGGGTTGTATTGAGCACAGTCGAATATACATGTGGGAAAATTGTTCTCTTCTTACGGGCATATGCGAGATATCCTTTGGCAACCCATGTACATGCAGGGCTAACCTTTTTTAAGGGTGCACACCCCCCAAAAAATTAAAACAAATGAGAAAAGGAAGTATTGAAATACAAGTGAGGTTGATTTGTACTTACTTGTTCCAAGCATAAGTTTGTTTTGTCCTATGAAGCTCCCCTAATCAACTCTTTTAGAAAAGGGGTATTTTTGTCTGTTTTGTCAATTCTCAATTTGCAATGGTGATAATGAGTTGCCAGCTTCTACTTCTAGACATTTTTGGCCCTTTTTGTCATTTTTTGAACCCCTTTGTAGTTTTTTCTGGTTTGAAAGTCATCTAATGTGGTTCTTGAGTCTCTCATAGGATGTTATGATGCACTTTACTTTGGTTTTGGAGAACGTTTTGGAATATGGGTCACTTTAAATATTCTTTGGTAAAAGTCTCTTTTCCAAATTTTTGCATTTAAGTTAGGATCCCAACTCCACTTTCTGTATCTTTTTGTCTTTTCCACTTTTCCATAGGATCAAACCCACTGAATTGTGACACAAGACCGTCACTATTGTTTTAGAAGTGTCGTAATTTAGTGGTATAACCTACCTCCACATGGATTCCCTAGGTAGATATTGCTTTCATTTTGGTGTCCATGTCGTCATTAATGACTTTAGGCTTGGGATTCCTTGTTAGTCTTATTTTGATTACGATATTGAACCTCATATGTCTGATATGTTATCACTTTTGACCTCACCCTCAGAACTCCCACAAAATGGGTCTTCTTTTAATCCCTTTTCAGACCCTTTAAGTATGAAAAGATTGTCGAGTGATCTTGTTGTCCTTCACTCTCGCCAAACTAAAATTTGAAGGAACATCTTTCCGGTGTTATTTTACCCATTTTTTGGTCCAGATGGTTAATTTTATGAACAAAGGTATTCTCTAGGAACTTCGATTCGCTAGAAGAGTATTCTCAGGTGTAAATTTAACCCTTTTCCGGTCCTGAGGGACTAAATTTATGAAAAAGGAACCCCCACGGAGTCCATAGTTAAGATCTTTTTAGATTCCCTAAAATTGAAAAGATAGCCGAGTGACCTTGTTCCTTCACACTCGTTAAACTGGTCCAGAAGAACGTCCACTACGAATTCCATAGTTAAGCTCTTTTTAGACTCCTTAAAATTGAAAAGATCATCGAGTGACCTTGTTCTTTCACACTCGTTAATTGGTTCAGAAAAAAATCTACTGGCATGAGTTTACCCCTTTTTTTGGCCTATATATTAAGGAGGAAAAAGGTACATCTCGAGATATTTGTCTCACCGGGAGAGTTCTCCTTAGTAAATTTCACCTTTTTCGGGCTAAGGGGACTAAATCTAGAAAAAGGAAGGGAGTCCATAGTTAAGCTCTTTTCAAACTCTTTAAAATTGAAAAGATTTTTGAGTGATATTGTCTTTGTCACACTCATTAAAATGGTTTTGAATAGACGTATTTTTAGTGTTATTTTACCCCTTTTTCGAACTGAATAGACTATCTGCGAAAAAGGTACCCGAGTGGAGTCTTCTTTTGTGCTTTTTTAGACTCTCTAAAAATGAAAAACCACTGAGCTTACCTTCTCTGGGATCATTTAAAATTACATTGAAGGGTGTTATCATAGTGTCCTATTAATCTTATTTGCATCTCTGTGTCTTTGGCCTAATGCCAGCTCCATGTTTCTCTCATATGAACCTCTGAAGCANGCCACACTAGAGAATGTGGTGGTCATTTGTCTGGGTTGGAAACAATCCAAAATATTCTACGAGTCGAATACTTTTGGCTGACGTTAATCAAGGATTGTGTTGAATCAATCAAGAACTGCCACCCATGTCAGATCTTTTCTCGGAAGATGAGGGCACACCTCACTCCTATGTTTCCCATCATTACAGTAGGCCCCTTCACTGAATGGGGGATTGATTATACTACATGTTGCCCCCCTTTAGCAAGGGGGAACCATTATATCATCGTATTAGTAGAATACTTAACTAAGTGGGTTGAAGCTATGCCAGCATTCAAAGATGATGGCAAGACAAAAACTCTCTTTTTGTTCAAACAGATAATATCAAGGTTCAACATACCAAGGGAGATTGTCACTGACCATGGAAGTCACTTTCAGAACAAAATGATGTCCGATTTAACATCAAATCTTGGGTTGAGGCAAGAGAATTCATCACCCTACTACCCACAAGCGAATGGTCAGGTGTAGGCTATGAATAAGTCCCTCAAGACTATTCTGTAGTGAACGATCAATTCAGCCAAGTCAAATTGGCATTTGATGTTGTACTCAACATTGTGGGCCTACCAAACATCTGTAAAGACTGCAACCTATTTCTCACCTTTTCAACTCGTTTACAAGATAGAAGCAGTCTTTCCAATAGAATGCCAGATCCCATCTCTAAAGTTGTCTGTACAATTATTGCCAGACACTTCACCACTTGAGGAATGCTTATTATATCTTGAGCAACACGATGAGCACTGTCATGATGCAACCTTGTATAATGAGGCTCATAAGTAGAAAGTGAAGTGTCAATATGATCGGTCCATTTTTCCTTGGATTTTATCTGAAGGAGACCTTGTCCTGGTCTATGACGAAGATAAGGATCCCTCGGGGGTAGGCAAATTCAAACCCATGTGGCTTAGACCTTTCATCGTGAAGGAAGTATTAAAGAAAGGTGCTTATCATTTGGTTGACTTCAAAAGGAAATATTTGGCAGAGCCTAGAATTGGGCTCTACCTCAAGAAGTATTACTCATAGGTGGGTCGCCTTGGGTGACTTCTTGTACATATGTATAGTTCTTATAAAGTTTAGTTGTTGTCTTTTTGTTTTATGGACATGTAGTTTTTGATGTCATCTTTTTCACTATGGTAGATGTCAAGTGAATCAGAGGTGTTTCTTGGGTTCACAGACGGCACTAGATGACACACTCGGAGGCTTGGTTATGTAGCTTGGGCAATCTTCACACCTCAAAGATAGTTTCTATCTTCTGGAGGTATCTGTTTAGGTGATGCCAAAAATAATGTTGTCGAATACAACACAGTAATAGAGTTGATTCATGACACCTTGTCGCATGGTATCTCTTATCTCCAGGTCTATTAAGATGCATAAATGGTTGTATCCCAGTTAAATTGGGTTTATCATGTTTATGATCCTAATTTGCACTGATGATTCCTTAGGGTACGTCTCTTAGAACGAAGCTTTGATTACATTATGTATATCCATGTTCCTAGGAGATTGAATAAAATCACAGATACTCTAGCTAATCATGTATTAGATTGGCATGTTGCACACATGTAAGAAAGCACACACACATACACATGTAAATACATTTGTAAATAAATGTAACCCATAAGACATAAAATATGTAAATACGTATATATATAAAAATTTTCAGAGTACATAGGTGGGAAAAAGAACCTAAACAATATGTCGAGTATACATTGCGGGGATTATGCCCTAAAAAATATACAAAGAGTGCCCTTGGCACATAAGTGGTCCACCCTAAAGCTAAGCACAGGGCCTATTGGCCCTGCCATAGTGAACTGCAACATTTTCCAAATGATGGAAAAGTTCGACCCAGGTTTGTGGCACCCCAACAACATGAGTCTGCATAGATGGTAGGAGATCCTTGATCTTGGCCATGGGCATAGTACGAGTCAATGTGGTTAGGTTCTGCTGCACTTCTCTCAATACTCTCTCAGCCTCTTCGGCTGGAGGTCCCCCTCCTACTGTTGCTGGCCCAACGACCATTGCTAGTACTGCCTCTAGTCGAGGATGTCACCTGCTTTGCGCAAAGTCTGTTGGACGCACTGGTCCCAAAACTATACATAATAGATACATATTTGTCAGATACTCTGGTACACATAAAAATTATATATATAAAAAAAAACTAAAAAAAAAACTAAAAAATTAAAAGCAACTGTACCTATCTCTCCTCACTCTGCTCCAAGAGGTACGGGCATGTCTGGATCCCTAGAGAAGTTGATCATGACATAGGGGTAGTAATCTATAGCCAGAATCTGTCAATATCACCAGTCGAAGAAAGTATCATCGAAGGCCTCAATGGTCCTCCTTCCCCCTTGTCAAGGCAACAACACTACCCATTTGCACACTGCTGGGAAGGAGGCCACCTGCCCTTGTACTTTCTCTCATGGACTAAGAATGTGGACTAAGACTAGATACCCTCCCAAAGAAGGAAGAGCATAGAAAAATCTCAAACCTAAAGTTCTTATTATTTCACCCATGGCACTCTGTAAGTTGTCTCTCCATGCAGTCTAGCATGGTTGTTCTCCAATCAAACACTCATGCATTTAAGCATTGTACTGCACAATGCATGTGCGTCTGGGAGGCCTGATGTAAGGCCATAGATCTAGTGATCCACCTAATAAGTAAAAATATCACTTTTAGTGATAGTTTGGTAATTTTGTGGATCAACAACTGAGAACCCACTTTGTTTGTTCTAGTCTTGCAGTGTTTCCCGATCAACTTGACAATGTTGTGAGGCCCAGGGGAAAAAGCACAAAGGTTGACTGGTTCCCCTCTCCTCAAGAGGCCAGTCAAAAAGTAAATATCCTTAGTTGTTGGAGTCAACGACTACCCCTTGAGCATAAATGCATCTGCATCTGGGTGCAAGTAATCCACCAAGGCATTCAACAACCTAGGTTGTGCCCTCATGAGTGGACACTGAAAAACATTCTAGAACTCGGATTGTTTTAATGCAATGACAACAACAAGGTCTTCCTCGACCAAAGAATCAATGTCCTCATGCTCCCTCTCTCCAATGGACATACATCTTGTTACAGACAAGTTCAAAAGAGAGTTAATTCTTGTATTCTCAATTTTTTTCCATATTCTTGAGGGTGTACGCGGGTTGTATTGAGCACAGTCGAATATACATGTGGGAAAATTGTTCTCTTCTTACGGGCATATGCGAGATATCCTTTGGCAACCCATGTACATGCAGGGCTAACCTTTTTTAAGGGTGCACACCCCCCAAAAAATTAAAACAAATGAGAAAAGGAAGTATTGAAATACAAGTGAGGTTGATTTGTACTTACTTGTTCCAAGCATAAGTTTGTTTTGTCCTATGAAGCTCCCCTAATCAACTCTTTTAGAAAAGGGGTATTTTTGTCTGTTTTGTCAATTCTCAATTTGCAATGGTGATAATGAGTTGCCAGCTTCTACTTCTAGACATTTTTGGCCCTTTTTGTCATTTTTTGAACCCCTTTGTAGTTTTTTCTGGTTTGAAAGTCATCTAATGTGGTTCTTGAGTCTCTCATAGGATGTTATGATGCACTTTACTTTGGTTTTGGAGAACGTTTTGGAATATGGGTCACTTTAAATATTCTTTGGTAAAAGTCTCTTTTCCAAATTTTTGCATTTAAGTTAGGATCCCAACTCCACTTTCTGTATCTTTTTGTCTTTTCCACTTTTCCATAGGATCAAACCCACTGAATTGTGACACAAGACCGTCACTATTGTTTTAGAAGTGTCGTAATTTAGTGGTATAACCTACCTCCACATGGATTCCCTAGGTAGATATTGCTTTCATTTTGGTGTCCATGTCGTCATTAATGACTTTAGGCTTGGGATTCCTTGTTAGTCTTATTTTGATTACGATATTGAACCTCATATGTCTGATATGTTATCACTTTTGACCTCACCCTCAGAACTCCCACAAAATGGGTCTTCTTTTAATCCCTTTTCAGACCCTTTAAGTATGAAAAGATTGTCGAGTGATCTTGTTGTCCTTCACTCTCGCCAAACTAAAATTTGAAGGAACATCTTTCCGGTGTTATTTTACCCATTTTTTGGTCCAGATGGTTAATTTTATGAACAAAGGTATTCTCTAGGAACTTCGATTCGCTAGAAGAGTATTCTCAGGTGTAAATTTAACCCTTTTTCGGGCCTGAGGGACTAAATTTATGAAAAAGGAACCCCCACGGAGTCCATAGTTAAGATCTTTTTAGACTCCCTAAAATTGAAAAGATAGTCGAGTGACCTTGTTCCTTCACACTCGTTAAACTGGTCCAGAAGAACGTCCACTACGAAGTCCATAGTTAAGCTCTTTTTAGACTCCTTAAAATTGAAAAGATCATCGAGTGACCTTGTTCTTTCACACTCGTTAATTGGTTCAGAAAAACATCTACTGGCATGAGTTTACCCCTTTTTTTGGCCTATATATTAAGGAGTAAAAAGGTACATCTCGAGATATTTGTCTCACCGGGAGAGTTCTCCTTAGTAAATTTCACCTTTTTCGGGCTAAGGAGACTAAATCTAGAAAAAGGCAGGGAGTCCATAGTTAAGCTCTTTTCAAACTCCTTAAAATTGAAAAGATTGTTGAGTGATATTGTCTTTGTCACACTCATTAAAATGGTTTTGAATAGACGTATTTTCAATGTTATTTTACCCCTTTTTCGAACTGAATAGACTATCTGCGAAAAAGGTACCCGAGTGGAGTCTTCTTTTGTGCTTTTTTAGACTCTCTAAAAATGAAAAACCACCGAGCTTACCTTCTCTGGGCTCATTTAAAATTACATTGAAGGGTGTTATCATAGTGTCCTATTAATCTTATTTGCATCTCTGTGTCTTTGGCCTAATGCCAGCTCCATGTTTCTCTCATATGAACCTCTGAAGCATGTCTTATATGAAAGCCTTGTAGCACTTTGCCTTTGCATCTTGACACCTTGACCCATAGAGGAATTTTTCTTGAGTGTCATTTTCCTACACATGTATCCTTTCTCTGAGCATTAGTATGTTCCTTGCGCTTGGAACTAGTATGCTTGTTGCACTCATTTCCTCCTTTGTAACATAGCATTCTTTTATTCTTTTTCAAGCTCTCCAAAATATTGAAAAAGATAAAAAAAATCAAATATACCCCAAAAAGAGGATGGGGAAAGTATTTTCTTTTTATGGCAGCACAATGATTCGCCCTTGGAAAAACCACATCCTTTCGTTTGTCATCAAGCATTGGGATTTAATATGACCTTAGGAATTTTTTCTCGCTATATAGAATTGTGTCCTCCTCCGTTTGGTTATTCTTCTAAACACATGGAGAGTTTGCGTTGCCTCCTGCATCGTGAACTTATGTCAATGTCATGTTGCCTGAGTCTAATCATCTTTCATGTTATTGTCCAAGGGAATTTTTACCCAACTTGATTCGGCCTCTCTACAGTTTGTCTCTTTCCCTAATGCCCGTCCATCCCGAAATTCCAATCAAATCTTTGCTCGAAATCACTGAAGTTTTCTGTCTGATCACCGAGATCCTCTTGTTTGTTCCTCGACGAGCCATCGAAGACCTCTAGGTAGTGAATTCATACACTCACATTACACTCCTACCTGATTTTTTAATATCTTGAAGTTTTTTCTCGAGCTCTGAAGGCCTCATCTCCAACCATCAGGCATCATTGACTTCTTGAGGATGGATACTATACATGTATATCTTTGATTTTGAGATGTAGATACGTTGTTTATTGATCACGACTACACTTTATATAGTTATATGACATGGATATGTAGTGTATTTGATTGGCATTCATGATTTACTTCATCCCAAGCATGGGTATGCCCGCCTCGGTGAGACAATTATTATTTTTGCAGATAGCACCTCCCGAACTCTGGTCCCTGGCTCACTTGCTTCGTACGTTGGTGAAGATTTGTAGTGTATTTCAGCCATCAGATGCTCTTCTGACCTCCCACATTATGGGGAATCTATTATAACCCTAAATTTCACCATACATGCATACCTAACATCAAGCCATCTTACTTGCTATTTTTCCCAAGCCATCACTAAACAACTCTTCTTAAAAACCACATTTTTGAAGATGTACGTGCCCTGCCTCATTACTGCCCATGTACACATGCTTGTTGCACCACCACAACTTGCGTACATATGTTATTTGCACCATTACAACCCACGTATACTCAAAAAAAAATTAAAAATTAAAAAGTTGCAAGGAATTCGTTGATATTATGAGCTATTGGGTAGTTTCCCAACTGTCCTACCGCCTATAGCCCATCACCCAACTGAATAACCATCCTTTTGTCATATAAAAGGAGGTGTTGGGGTCTCATTCAAAATCTAAGCATAAGAACAGTGAAACTCTGCCCATTTCACTTTCCCCCCTTGCCCCAAGAATTTGCAACCACATTATGAGTTTTGAGTCAAAATTCCCTATTCTTGCCTTTTTTCCTCATTCATAAGCCTATGCCATTTCCCTAGAGAGAATTGTGAGAGGAGAAAGATACGTGGAAGCAGTTGGAGCTTGGTGAAGAGGAGCCCGGACCAAGTTCAAGGAGAATTCTCCGATCTCATTTGTAAGTGACTTTGTGAGATTAATATAAAGAAGTACTTTTTTTGTCCTGCCATATGATGTGTTCAATCTTTATGTTTGATTTACATTTTATTATGACATCTAAACCGCTAATTCATATATAAGATGCATGCTCATAGTTTCTTGTTTGTCTTTTGGTGAATGAAGTTTGACCTTGGGAGGAGATTTGTAGTCAAGGAACAACCAAACGCAAAAAGGATCGACACCAGATGCGAAGTTTAAGGTAGAGTTACTGGATCCTTATACTTTGTATTTTATGCATGAATGTGGGGTATTGTCGGGGTAGTTGTTAAAATTAGGAGACTTTAGATGATTATCTCTGCCTGTAGTCCATAGGGGGGTTTTCCCTCTATAGCATGTGCGTGACAACATCCTCTATGCGAAAAAATCCCTTGTGTGACAACATCCTCTGTGTGCGACAACATCCTCTGCGCGACAGCATCATCTGTACGACAAAATCGTCTGTGCGATAGCATTCTCTGCGTGATAGATTAATTTGCATGACAATGACCTTTTCCCGATGACATTCTCTACACAATAGCATCCTTTGTGTGACAATGTTCTCTATGCGACAATGTCCTTTGCATGACAACATCCTTTGCACGACAACATTCTCTACGTGAAAATGTCCTTTACGCGACAACATTCTCTACGTGATTGTGTCCTTTGCATGACAATTTTCTCTATGTGACAACATCCTTTGTGCGACGACATTCTCTATGTAATAATGTCCTTTGCACAACAACATTCTCTGGGCGACAACATCCTTTGCACGGTGCGCAGTGAATTTTGCAGCGCACAATTGCAAATGGAAATGGGAATAATAAATGATAAATATTGCTTTTGAAACTGACCCTTGGATATGTTAGATTATTCTAGGCATAAAATTAATATTGTTGTTAACATTCATGACTTTGAAAACTACTAACAAAACTCTAACTTTAGATATTAAAATCATGGTGCTAACAGGTATCAGAGGTCAGAATTTGGGATTTGGATGTGGAATTTCCTAGCTTGGGACTGAGGATGTTACAAAGCGGTATCAGAGCCCAGTGTTCAACATTGATCCTGCATGGGACATTATAAGAGTGCAAAAGTGAAATTTCAGAGTTTGCAAGAAAAGTATTTAACAAAATGCCAAAAAGAGTATGTCTGCAATGTGTTCGATAAAATGATTGTAGGGAAATTGAGAGAATTTCATGAGAACTTTGGGAGAAATGAACCCAAAATTTAAAATTAAGAATTTTAGTTTCTAATTGGGGGAAATTTAGGTCCGTGGAAGGCTAAATTTGGAAATGACAGAGCAACCATATCACCCATGGTGAAGTTGAGAGCAAATGGGGAAAAAGCACCAAATTTTGCAGTTAAATTTATAGAGAATTCAATGGAAAAGAGGTTGAATTCATTAGACTATGTTAAAATGGATATTTTTATGGAAAAATTTGGGAATTATAGGGTTCCATGGTAAAAATGGATGAAACTGGGAAAAAGCCCCAATTCCTGCAGTGAAATTCATGAAAAATTTGATGGGAAAAGAGTCGAATTATAGGTACAAGGGTCAAATCCATGTGGAAAAGGTTGAAATTGGTTTTATTGAGATTAGTAACAAATATCTAATGGCGTCCACAAAAAAAAAATTGAAATTAAGTGGAATTGCACATTTTGGGGCATTTCGGAAAAAAATAGGAAATTTTAGAAAAAAATGGAAAACTTTGGGTAATTTTTCATCCACTCACGTCAGCATGACATCAGGCCACGTGTTAGATGATGTGGAATATAGTTTATGTGTACTTCCACGGTAGTATGGTGGTAGTAAGGAAATACATTTCATGTTGACGGTGGCAGGTGAATTAACACCATGGAGGCAATGCCTTCCTACCCGGTAGAACAATGAAACCCCACGTTAGTTGTGGGGGGTATGGGATGGTTACGTTAACCATAGAATGGGGGGATGGAATACTCTAGGGCATGAAACATCACCATGATCTTAATAGTGGTTAGGTTTTTCAGCCTCCCCCTTGATTAATGATCAACAGGTAGGGGGGCCTGTAATGCGATAAGTGTTGTTGATCGCCACAGACTCCCTCCACACCATAACTTTTGGATAGAAAAGGCATGTAAATTTTCATGAACATAGATAATGGGTGTAATATGGGGCCCACCCATCCCTGTGACCCAATACAAAGGCACGACATGGCAGCCAAGGGATTATGGGGGAACAAAATTAACATGTATTCACAAGTGATGGAGATAAGAGCTAAGGAATAAGAAGGTAGAAGTTGAAAAGGTAGGGACAAGGAGACCAGAGGATGACATGTGGACTAAATTTCCACGTCATCATTCTAGGAAACATATGGAGGATAAATTTATCATAAAATTAATGAACATTATTGGAAAGTTTCTATTTTTTCCAAGTTATGTTTTTGAAGGGAATTGTGAGGCCCTAAACAACGTTTTTATCTACTCGAAAATAGTGTTCCTATGGAATTTGTTTTTAATATCAAATGAAATATCTCAGTCATATTGTTGTAACAGTGTATTTCATTCGTCAATCATATTTAGGATGAAGAAGTTACATGCCAAATAGTGAGGGGTAAATTTAAGGCCCATGTATATTCCAAGGTCCATAAATTCCTGCTCATGAATTAGATTGAGGCACAGGAGAAATCTATGGAAATATGTTGAGCCATGGAACAATGTAACAAATAAAAGTTAGAAATTTGGGCACATAAAATGCATAGGAGGCGGTAGAAGGTACTTGTAGCATTCATGGCCAAAAGTATTAATTGGGATGAAACTTCAGCAGGTTGTATCTAGTAGCCTGGCACCTAGATAAGGGTGAAAATTGGCCATATTGTCCATCTTATGGTCATTAATGAACCTATATGAACTCATTTCAAATTTATAAGGGATAAATTGTAAGGATTCGTCAGCACAGTTTAGAGTTTCACATAGTTGAAAGGTGATCAAAATGAGTTTTTGGGTAATAATCAAACGACTATAACTCTCTGCTCAAAACTCATAATTGAGCAAGAAAGTAGTCATTAGAAAGGTATTGGACAGATGATTCGATGTCATCACCTAGAATTGTGAGATGAGAAACATAATTCATAGGAATTCATAAATAATATTTATGGTGACCATAAAGGGGCAAACTTGTGCATATGTTACTTGAATTATTTACTTGCTTTAACCAAAAATTTTAGAATTGTTATCTTATATAATACATGTGTTGCAAGCAGAGATTAAGGTTGATGATAAATCATAGAAAATTTTCTTTAGAAAATTTGTGTATTTAGGTATGAGGAACAATACAATGTTAGTTCTTCAAAATGGGGAATCAATGCTTGAGGAATATACCAACTGAAGATGACTTTACTGAGTGAGTAATATAAGGGACTTTCAATAGAACTATGATTGGAAAATTAATTCTAGATTAAAATTATGCATATTAGATGGGGATTCTAGGTGGGAAAACCATATTCAATACATGATAATTCATATATCATAGGTTCATATGGAGATGCAAATAATGCGAATATGAACGTATGATTTTATAGAATATGATAGTCTAGACCTAGTATCAAGAATGAGCAGAGGAACTTGAAGAAATAAATGTTATGTCAAGAATAAATCACAAGATGATCAAAGGTCAAGACTGAAGAATGTTGAGATATGAATCTAGGTACAACCATAACGTCTTGGGAAGCCGATATAGGAAATCCACTCATCTTAATCAGAGTGATAAATGTTGGCATGTTTTACAGGCAGCGTATTCTTGTCATTGATGGAAAGTACAACAACGACGATGGCTTAAGTACAGGAAGAATGTGCCAGGCAAGCACCAGAAGTATTTTGGGAAGACGCAGCAGAGCAAGCTCGATAAGATCAGAAGAGATAGTGCAGAGTATGCATGTTTGTCATTGATGGCAAAGATCACGACCAACAACATAGGGATAATCGCATGGCAAAGGCAAGGAAGATCAGTAGTGATGATGTCATGGAAATATTAGAAGTGTAACAATGAAGAGAAACAATGATCATTGGATCCCATTCAGAATTCCCGATGACCGTCAGATCTGAATCTAGACAGGAGGGACGCAAAGATGGAGGACAGATCTCGGGTGTTAGATCCGAGTGTAGGGTCCAACCATTGTTGGATCTAGGAGAACCTTCACGTTCTTTAAAGTTCAAGGAAAAACGGGCTTACAAAATCCCGAAACAGGCATCGCAACAAAGGTTTCAGCTACCAGGAGTTGGAGGAGTCAAGAGTCGAGACTCTTCATCACAGGAGTCCCAAAGTTGTGAAATGTGAAACGTCGAAATCCCGAAACAGGAACATCAACAAAGGTTTTGGATACCGGGATTTGGAGGAGTCAAGAGTCGAGACTCTTCATCACAGGAGTCCCAAAGTTGCAAAATGCGAAACACCAAAATCCCGAAACGTGCACATCAAAAAAGGTTTTGGATACCAGGAGTTGGAGGAGTCAAGAGTCGAGACTCTTCATCAGAGGAGTCCCAAAGTTGTGAAATGTGAAATGCCAAAATCCCAAAACAGGCACATCAACAAAGGTTTTGGATACCGGGAGTTGGAGGAGTCAAGAGTCTAGACTCTTCATCACAGGAGTCCCAAAGTTGCAAAATGCAAAATGTCGAAATCCCGAATCAGGCACAATGAAGGCTCGTGAATTTGTGAAATGATCCTGGTCATTGAATCCTAGCCGTTGGATTGAGGTTTGATATGAACCATTGATCATGCACGATGAAGGCCCGTGAAGTTTCTAAATCACAATTCAGAGTGACACGTGGTAGCCACTCGGGTCACGACACGTCATCGAGTGATGCAAGAGTGACCTCACTCCAGGAGTTTTTCTTCAGGATTTTTAGCTTCATCACTCCCCAAAAGTCTCAAAGGCTGAAGTCTCAGGGTAGAGGATAGCCATCCGATCACCACGGATTGTGGACCGTTGATATGGCTCCATTTCAGTGATTGTGACTTGGAGTGTCGAGACTCTTCACCATAGGAATGTTGAAATGTCAGAATGTCGAAATGCGAAATGGAGAAATCAACACAAGACCCTATGCTTGTAATGCAACGGTGTTAGATACTTGGAAATATGATCAAAGGGCTATTGTTTCTCTTCATAGTTAATAGATCAATTATGATTCAGTTAAAAGAACTGAATCATGACTCTTGGACGGTTGGAAATTCAGTTGTTGATGCGTTTTCTTGGAGGTTCACAGTGTAACTACTAGAAAGGACTGATGGCTTCTGCTAGAGGACTCGAAGAGACTTCAGGGTGATCGCCAGAGAAGATGAAGAGTATCAAGGCATCTTCTAGTGGCATGAAGACTAGTCATAGAGGCTATTGACAGATGTAAGACCATTGGAGCCTGGAACTACAACAAAGAGAATGAGCTCGACTGTGACAGAGAAGACAAAGAGTCTCGACTGCTAGAGAGGCTAAGGAATCTCAGCATAACACCTAGTGATGATGAACGCATGGGTATAACTGCCAAAGAAGCTGAGGAATTTCCATGATGATCAGGAAGAGGACTTAACACAAGGAGAACATGTAGAATAGAGAGAGTGTGTTGATGCTCGAGGGAGTGAAGCCGTGGAAATGTGGAGTGGCAGTGGAGATCTCGATGTGGAGAACAATGGCGGGGTGAAGAGAATGCAGAAGAATTGTGCATATAACATGCATGAGGTGCGCAAAGACTATAATAATGCATAACAAAGAAGAGATGAGGGTTGCTGGTGAGAGTGATTCAGGCGTGTAGAAGGAGGCAGTGTGCAAAAACTAAAATAAAGAGAAGAGGAATGGTGCATTGAATGGACATGGCACAAAGAGCATAAAAGGAAAAAGAAAAGAAAGAACAAGGAAAGTGTGCAAGAAGACATTGATGCAGGTAGAGAAGAGCAGTGTAGCAAAACAATGATGAGATTGGTAAGCCATTGATAAATATTGTATCACTGTGATAAATTGATATAAACAAAACTTGATATTCCAGGGTGGTAGGGAGGTTCTAGGAAGGACTTTTGTCCTTAGAGGTTCAAGTGGGTTCTTGAACACAAGGATTTGTAGCTTCCATCTGGTTGCAGCCAGAGAAACTAGGGTGGCAGGGTGGTGCAAGGGAGAACTGTTGTTCTCTGTTTTACAGGTTGGTGCCTGTGTGACTAGAAGTTGGTGCTTCCATCCAATTGGTGCTGGAACACTTAAGGAGTTGTTGCTTCCTTCTAGTGGGAGCTAGAGAAATCAGGGAGTTGGTGCTTCCTTCTAGTGGGTGCTAGAGAAACACAGGGAGTTGGTTCTTCCTTCTAGTTGGTGCTAGAGAAAACAAAGAGTTGGTGCTCTCAGCAAGTTGCAGCTTGTAAAACAGAGGTTGTAGCCTCACAATGAGTTGGAGCTCATATGTATGATAATGTACAGAATGTAAAGATTACTTATCATACCAAGAAGAWRAGGTTTTTACCCTTTATGGGTTTCCTCAGGAAATATTTGTCTCTGTATATTTCATATGTGTGATTGATGTAGAATGTTCTATTGCTTACCTCCATGCATTATTGTGATTGTCATTAAGTGCTCTGCAAAGAGTTTAAAATAAGCATAATTGTTTAAGCACAGTAACAACTGATTCACCCCCCGTCTTAGTTGTCCAACAATTGGTATCAGAGCCAACCCCTTTTATCTAAGGGTAGATCCTAGAGCTTAAACATGTCAAGCCATGAAGGAAATTCAACCAATAAGGCCCCTTTGTTCAATGGAACAAACTTTTCCTTCTGGATAGTTAGAATGAGAACCTACATAATGGCTTTAAGTGCAGATGTCTGGGATGTTGTAGATACTGGTTATGTAAAGCCAGTTGTACTAGCTAATAAGGATGACAAGCTATAATTTAGCTTCAATGCCAAGGCTATGAGTGTTATCTTGAGTGGGCTTGCAGAATTAGAATTCATAAAAGTTATGCACCTAGGAACTGCCAAAGAAATGTGGGACAAACTCATTAGCAGTTATGAAGGTAATTAGAAGGTAAAGGACACCAAGCTTCAAACCTACAGAGTACA
>JZKD02S1537537.1:45108-61955 GCA_000966675.3 Picea glauca | reverse complement strand
TGGACCGTTGATCAGGCTCGACGAAAGCCCGTGAAGTTTCTAAATCACAATTCAGAGTGACATGTGGCAGCCACTTGGGTCATGACACATCATTGAGTGAGGCAAGAGTGACCTCACTCAGAGAGTTTTGCCTCGAGAATTTTAGCTTCATCACTCCCCCAAAGTCTAGAAGGTTGAAGTCTTGAAGTAGAGGATAGCCATCTGATCACCATGGATCATGGACCATTGATCTGGCTCCATTTCATGGATTGCGACTTGGAGTGTCGAGACTCTTCACCACAAGAATGCCAAAATGTCAGAATGCCAAAATGCAAAATGGAGAAATCAACACAAGACCCTGTGCTTGTAATCCAACGATGTTGGATACTTGAAAATATGATCAATTGGCTACTATTGCTCTTCACATTTAATCGATTAGTTACGATTCAGTTAGCAAAACTGCATCATGACTCTTGGACGATTGGAAATTCAGTTGCCGATGCGTTTTCTTGGAGGTTCACAATGTAACTACTAGAAAGGACTGTTGGTTTCTGCCAAAGGACTCAAAGAGACTTCAGGGTGATTGCCAGAGAATATGAAGAGTCTTAAGGCATCTTCTAGTGGCATGAAGACTGGTCATAGAGGATATTGACAGATGTAAGACCGTTGGAGCCTGGAACTGTAACAGAGGGAATGATATCGACTGTGACAGAGAAGACGAAGAGTCTCGACTGCTAGAGAGGCTAAGGAATCTCAGCATAACACCCAATGATGATGAACGCATGGGTATAACTGCCAGAGAAGCTGAGGAATTGCCATGATGATCAGGAAGAGGACACAACATGAGGAGAACATGCAAAACAAAGAGAGTGTGTTGATGCTCGAGGGAGTGAAGCCGTGGCAATGTGGAGTGGTAGTGGAGATCCCGATGTGAAGAATAATGGTGGGGTGAAGAGCATGCAAAAGAATTGCACATATAGCATGCACGAGGTGCACAGAGACTATAAGAATGCAGAACAAAGAAGAGATGAGGGATTATGTTGAGAGTGATTTAGGCGTGTAGAAGGAGGTAGTGTGTAGTAGCTAAAATAAAGAGAAGAGGAATGGTGCATTGAATGGACATGGCACAGAGAGCATAAAAGGCAGAAGAAAAGAAAGCATAAGAAAAGTGTGCAAGAAGACACTGATGCAGGTAGAGCAGAGCAGTGTAGCAGAATAGTGATGAGACTGGTAAGCCATTGATAAATATTGTATCATTGTGATAAATTGATATAAATCAAACTTGGTATTCCACGGTGTTAGGGAGGTGCTACGGAGGACTGTTGTCCTCAGAGGTTCAAGTGGGTTCTTGAACACAGGGAGTTGTAGCTTCCATCTGGTTGCAGCCAGAGAAACCAGGGTGGCAGGGTGGTGCAAGGGAGAACTGTTGTTCTCTATTTTATAGGTTGGTGCCTGTGTGACTGGAAGTTGGTGCTTCCATCTAGTTGGTGCTGGAACACTTAGGGAGTTGTGCTTCCTTCTAGTGGGTGCTAGAGAAACCAGGGAGTTGGTGCTTCCTTCTAGTGGGTGATAGAGAAACACAGAGAGTTGGTGCTTCCTTATAGTTGGTGCTAGAGAAAACAGAGAGTTGGTGCTCTCAGCAAGTTGCATCTTGCAAAACAGAGGTTGTAGCCTCACAATGAGTTGGATCTCATATGTATGATAATGTACAGAATCTAAAGATTACTTATCATACCAAGAAGAAGAGGTTTGTACCCTTTATGGGTTTCCTCAGGAAATATCTGTCTCCGTATATTTCATATGCGTGACTGATGTTGAATGTTCTATTGCTTACCTCCCTGCATTATTGTGATTGTCATTAAGTTTTCTGCAAAGAGTTTAAAATAAGCATAATTTTTTAAGCACGGTAACAACTAATTCACCCCCCTCTCAGTTGTCCAACAATCAATTGAATCTGGGCATAAGAGTAGATCATATAGTGAATGAAATAGTGAAATTCCATTCACTCCCAAAGAAGCGAATGTAAAGATAAGGTAGGACATTAAGAGTAGAAAATTTCAAAAAATGATTAATGTTTCAATATGTCGGTCTTTTAATAAAGGAAGCGAGAGTATATTCTTGGAGATAAAGATAAAATATCCCTGGAATAATCACATAGTTTGGGGTTAGTACTTCCATCATGGTTATCAGAGTTGCGTAGTGGAAGCATGGTATGAATATCGCCACTTGAAGGGTTAAAAAATTAAGTTGCATATAAGTAAAGAGTGAAAATGGATGCATAAATCAATATATTGTTTGTAGATCGGGTCTTGAATGATGCAATCAAACTCGTAGCATAGGAATTACACAAAGCTAAGTGAATTAGAGAATCTATGAAGTTATAGAGTAATTTAAGATAGTGGAAAGGTACCATTAGATAGATACCAAGTTATACAGAGTCTTCTACAACATTCAAGTAACTATGAAAACAATGAAAAGGAATATTGAGTACAATCCAAAGGGATGAGTGCAGTGCCAAAGTACATTGGTATATCAATACAAAATGATTCAAGAATGGATATGATTTTTTTGAAAAGAAATCAATAAGGAACCATGAAGAAGAACAATTATTCTATTCTTGGTATAGAATGCAAAAGAAATAAAATTTTAGGAGAACCCATCTCAATTGGAAAAAGAGACATTTGGGTAGCATTGCAACATGTTGGAGAACTGACTATGTAGGTCATCTTTGAGACTAGGTGGATAAAAAAAGAGAAGATAATGGTGCAAAAAACTACAAGGGATGATATGTTCAATCAAGGAAAGGCTAAAACGGTTTGGTCCAGAAGAGTAAATAGAAGTTGAACATATAAAGTCAATATGAGAGCATGGCTTAAAATGTAATTTTGTCATGCATGTGTTTGGTCAAATGGATCCAGGAAATAAGTAAGGCTAAAGTTAATATCAACATATGATATGGATTAAAATATTAAACTCATCTAGAGTTCTTTAAATGGAAAAGTGCTCAGTAAGAGAACAAAAGGATACATGAATCCATGAATATTTGAGGTCTCCTAGGAACAACAAATAAAAGTGGTACATGAAGAAAGAGGTTGTTGTAATTACTGCAACAACAATTATGTTATGGCTTGTTGGACAGTCATACATAGTACATAAAATGGAATACATATGCATTTATGAGCATGCTAGTGAAACAATATTAGTGCATATAAATATGTTGTAATGAATGTAGATTTGTTATCTATATGATTATGAAAGTTGCTAATGACAATGTTTGTGCTAGGAAATAAATAATTATTGCATGGTTGCAAGTGTTTTTGATAAGGTTGCTACATATGGAAGACATCCAGGTGAAGGGAGCTCCCACTAGTAACAATTATCTAGGTAACATTAAATGTATTTAATGGAAACTATGATAGTATGTGTTTTATGCATTTATGTTGCATAAATGTCGAAAAGAATTTAGGTAAGAATTCCCCCAACCATAGTTTATTATATAAAATTACATTATTTCATAATTCAAATGCATTAATGTAAATAAAATACCACTAGGTATGGTAAAGGTTGTGGGTATTTTGAATGCATACATGTGATGTAATAGCATATTATGGATTTGTTGTTTATGAGATAATAACCAAAGCAATAAAGAGTATGAACCTGTTATAGGAATGAATGCCAGTAAATCTAGTCATGTATGAGGGCATGACATGGATGGATATGGATAGGCTATGTACCACACAAATAGCCAACAAAATTCTTATTTCTAAATAAATTTTTGACTGCAACCTTTAATCTAACACTAATGAACACCACAAAATTATATTCTTTGTGTAGTTTTCAGGTCAGAAAGGAAGGCATCCAAATAGTTGAGCAAGTAATAGGAAGTGCATGGATAATGTGGTAAGGCATTGGCCATACTTTCCAATTTACCATGGTGGGATACTGTTGGCACAGGGTAAGACCCAGGGTTCAACTCTAACAGTGCACCAACAAAACCCTAACTAGTGGCCCTTTCAGCAACACCTACGAAGAAGGTGAAGTCTCACTTGAGGTAGAGGCATGGGGGGTTACAGGACTCAGGTGTTTGTAGCCATGATGGGACACAAATCTGTGATTATAACACTTCACAAAGTACTTTAATAACACTTAGAGTATGGTATGCATTAGTTCATTCACTTTACTAACATTGCAGAACAAATCCTAAGATAGATCGACACAATACCAGTAAATATTAAACACTTCAACTACTTAGCACACAACACAGAGTTAGACCTAACATTCAGTCATACTTAACACATGTGAAGTACTAATAATCTATAGATCTATATAACATACATAATAAGAAAAGATTATAATATAAACAACACTTCACAAAGCAACCAGAAGACACAAGATATACGTGGTTCACCCTAGTGTGGGGTTACGTCCACCGACTGCTTCGTCTCCTTTATTCTTCTTCAATACATTACATTCATCTGCTCCTATGCACTAAGCCACGGAGCTTAACTTCATAGGGGATAGGAGATGTGCGCACAAAGAGCCATATCCTCCTTCCAAAAACTAGGTCACTACACAAATCTTTCTCTATATCAAGAAAAGAGACTTACATACACAATATGTTTCACAAAGAAACTCAGAGCCACTTGCACTTAGCTACTTTTCTCTTACATGACTTACCTTCACCTCTTCTACCTTTCAATCTTTAGTTATTTATAATTTTACAATTAGGCCTAAGCATGGGTGAACCCATGGGCCAACATCCCATAACCCATTACAAAATCCCTAACGAATCCCTTGTTGGGTCTACAAAGCCCATAAAACAAGTGATATCTGCGATCTCAGCTCCACCTGGGCTCTCTTTCCTTGATCACTGTTTCAAAGTACAAAAAGTGGTCAAACCTGACCAATATTTCCTCAAAACTTGGTCAAGGGCTAGCAGGCCCCCAACACTCACATGTGACTCGTCCCAAGTCACTCAGACCTAGGCAATGTCACTTCAAAGGCCTCGAGAATCACTCGAGCTGCCTCTAATTGTTGTTTTTCATGAGCCTCCTTCTCAACGATATCCTGCATTATGTGCATTGTAACAAGCCCTTCCAGGCATTGCTCCAATGTCACAACCACTTGGTCCAGTTATGAGCCTTGTCCTTCAATTTCTTCAAACACCTTGCAGGATTCATCCCGCACAGGTTGCAATTTATGTGTGACTTCCATTACTCTTCCCTAGATGGAAGTAATCAATTGTTGTACCACATGTTGTTCTTGTGATATTTTCATTCTCTCGACTGCAGTGAGTAGATTCATATGCACCTGCATGGAGGATGCCTACTGTTGTGCCTCCTATAGCTATGCTTCCAAATTTCTTAGTTGTGGATATTTTGCAAGGGGTTCGTAAGTCTGTGCACTTCTATCACTCAACTAATTACACTTTGAAGAGAGGGCCTTAATTCTTTTGATTGAATTCTTGGTGGCTTCCTCTCTCTCGTCGTGCACTTCTTATGGGGTACTCAGTACTGCTTGAATCTCCAAGTCCGTTATCCTCTCTTGAAGTTGCTAGATGGACTCAATGAGATTCGCCACTTGAATCTCAACTGATTCTTGTCCCTCCTATGCCAAGTCAGGCATAGAGAGAAGTTCTTTATTCACATCTTCCTTGACCGTAGTCTTCTCTGTGAGAAACTAGTCCTTCTCTCTATATATATTTGTTTTGTCCTCCTCGGGCATCACCCAAAATGCATCTTTCTCATTTTCATAAGCGGTTACAAAGTACCACGCAACTAGTAGTTTATCTAATATATCCTCTTTCTCTTGCTTCAGGAATTATATAACCTTCTCCTTTTCTTCTTGGGCTCTATGAAGTCAACCCTCTATTGCATTTGAAATTATTCTTAGTTGGTTGGGATCATCACCCAATTTTGCAGTCTCCGACGAGGAAGGCGCAATGGGCACTATGTGGATAGATCAAATAGCCTAATGTATTTCCTTGAATTCCTTTTCAACCCTTCCATACAACTCCTCTTGCTTCACTCCATATCTCTATAATAGGTCCTCTGACGCATCCTCCATGGATCCATGGACTAGACCAATATTATCCTCTATGAGCATGGCCTCTAGATGGGGATTACTAGCATGGGTCTTCTTTCTTGCCGAAGGTTTATGTGGAGAGACCTTCCTCTTCTGTGGTGTTTCTATAGGGGGATATTTTGATGGTGTAACTTTTCCTTCTCCTTTATTTTCTTCTTCATCCCCTCCTCCTTATCCCTCTTCTTGGTCTTATGCTCCTCCTCCTAGCCAGCCAGATCCATTTCCTTTAGAGGCGTTGTCTTCCTCATCACTCTTTATATTTTGGACCTCCTCCTTTTTCTTTTTCTTCTTTGCATTGGACTGTCTAGCATGATCGATCTAGGTGACCAATGGGCTTCCTATGAGGTTGGGATCAGAGAGTTTTACATCATCGACCGGTACAAGGAACTCCTCCTACCACTCCTTTGTGATCTTCTACATGTCATCGTCTTTCAGCTTGTAATATGATTGCAACTCTTCCTTCCTCTCATCTCTGCACATAGTGATATATATAAAATGTTGATCTGTGTAAAAATTCACAAAAGGTCAGTATTGGTGCAAGGTGCATGGTGTCAGGCATGGAAACACTTCAATGGAAACTTTTATTTGTTCATAGTATGCATGGAACACATCGTTTGACTTCCATTGCTTCTACATGTCATTGGTGTACCACAACGTAGAGAACCTTGCGACCAATGGCTCTGATGGTTCTATCTCAGGGAAGGTGCCTCCTTTCGACATTTTCCAAGAGACAAATGCAATCAATATGAGAAGACAAATAAATTTGAACTCATATCCCTAATCCCGAGCTTCATGACAGTCTTTCTCAAGTTTTTTGATGAGGTAACTCACCCAATTCATTTGCATTCCCTCCACGTATTTTCCTGTGAGGTCCACCATGAACTTAGTGACCTGAGTGGGGTGATTCCTTCTTAAAATATTTCTAGGTATGAGTTGGAAAGAGAGGTGCACTGTGCCATCCTAGATAGAGGATACTTTATAGACTCACTTTCCCTTCTTGACTTCACCATATGATTCCTTAATGCGCTAGGATAGGGAATGATCCAAGGTCTTCTCTATGTAAAACTTTTGAGGGTTGGGTCCTTGCATTCCCAATCCTATAATCAGGTGGATCAACATCGAATCAATATTAATACACTTTTTGAGCCATAGGTATCCTCCATGGTAGCATGACAAGAGGCTTTTAGTGCAAGCATTAACCTCCCGGTGTCGACCAAAGTGGTGAATCTTCATCACGTTCAGTATTGTGGATTGTGCCATCTCCTTAATCCATGGCTRGGAGACCAGGMGAGGCTTCTTTCTASTGGTATTCATCAGGTATCTATGAGGTGCAATAATTGCATAKTTATTTCTATCTCCAAGTTTAAAGTCATTGTTCTTCAGTAGTGGGATCTATCCCAATTGACTCCCAACTACGTGTGTTCCTTTCRATATGTACGGGGTGATCAAAGTGTACTMAAAATCCCATGGGATGTTGTCACGGTTAACCATGCCATCCAAGGGAGGGATATAATCTGGTAATATCCACGGGACCTGATTCACAAGTCAAGTAGAGTACTGCGCACTACATCAACAGATCTACGCACAAAGCTTATCTTTTCGTCAGTTCCTAGAAATCACAATTTCAGGTCCCGACAATGAAACCATTTGTTGGCACATGGGTAGACCCAAGGTTCAACTCTAATAGTGCAGCAAAAAAACCATAACTACCATCCCTTTCACCAACACCTGCGAAGCAGGCGAAGTTTCACTCGAGGTAGTGGTAGGGGGGTTATAGGAATCAGGAGTCTATAACCAATATGAGATATAGATATGTGATTATAACACTTAGGAAAGTACTTTAATAACACTTATAGGATTATATGAATGAGTTCATTCATTTTACTAACATCGCAAAACAAATCCTAAGATAGATCGGCACAGTAACAGTAAAGATTAAACACTTCAACTACTTATCACACAACAAAGAGTTAGACCTAACATTCATTCATCCTTAACACATGTGAAGAACTAAGCATCCATCGATCTATCATACATAATAATCAAAGAAGATAATATAAACAACATTGCACAAAGAAACCAAAAGATACACAACATATGTGGTTCATCCTGATGTGGGGCTACTTCCACCAACTCCTTCGTCTCCTTTATTATTCTTCAATCTCTTACATTCATCCTCTCCTGTGCACTAAGCCATCGAGATTAACTTCGCAGAGGATAGGATATTTGTGCACAAAGCACCATATCCTCCTTCCCAAAACTAGGTCACTACACAAAGCTCACTCTCTGGCAAGCACAAAGAGTTACATACACAATATGTTTAACAAAGAAACTCAGAGCGAGTTGCACTTAGCTACTTTTCTCTTACATCACATAGCTTCGCTTCTTCTACCTTGCAATATTTACTTATTTATACTTTTACAATTAGCTCCAAGCATGGGTGAACCCATGGGCCAAAATCCCATAAACCATTACAAAAACCCTAATGAACCCCTTGTTGGGTCCACAAAGCCCACAAAACAAGTGAGATCCATGATCTCAGCTCCGCCTAGGCGCTCCTTCCTTGATCATTGTGTTGAAATCCAAAAAGTGGTCAAACCTGACCAAGATTTCCTCAAAACTTGGTCGAGGTCCAATAGATACATGACTTAGATAAATGAAATTATGAATTCAATGTAGAGGTGCATTGAATAGATATGCATGAAGAGTTTCACTCATGCATAGTGTGTAATTGGTAGAGTTATACTTATGCATGATAAAATTGTTATGCTTGAATTCATTTGTGGAATGCATATTTGTGAATGCATGTATATATGATATTAATGGGAAATGATTATGCCAATAGCTGAAATGATGTAATTATGACTAATTCATGAGGTTGAGAACATTTTAGGATTTGTTAGATAATGAGAACATCTTAGTTAAAGTAGTTACAAGAAATCTTTGTTAGAGGAATAGAGTAAAACCTTGGATGTTGATAATATATATGCAGATGATGATAATTTCATTCTAATTAAAAAATAGATTGTTAGTTGTGTTTGAATTGTTAAATATAAACAATTCTAATATCACTTTGTAAACTTTGAAATTGTTACAATACAAGTATATGGTATATCATCCAATAAGAACTAATAATCTATTGGCTGAATGTAAAATGGAATCATTGCAGGAAAAGTAGTATCTAGTATGGTGATACAAAAGGCCATAATAAATACTGATGCATGTTGTTGCAGCAACCAAGAAAATTATGAGATAGATTTTCATATTTTGGGAACAATTTGAATTTCCTTATGAAACTAATTTGAACTTGTAATTTTTTTTTATAATAGTGTCTCAGAATGAATCTATGTGTATGATACAAATGAGATAATATTTACTGAAGTTGACATGCCAAGGAAGAAAAACTACTGATGGAGACACTAGATCCCTATACATGTAGAACATGTGTGGGTTATATTAGCAAGCTAGCACTCTCCTTGTGTGTGAAAGACTTCGAAATATGGATCCTTGAAGGACTGTACAACAATGAAAGGATGCCTGAGCCTAGAAGGGTGGGTGAAACAAGGAAAAGGAAGATAAAGAATGATATAGTGGGATGATTTATTTCCTGAGGAAACTTTGTGGAATAGAGCAACATACTTTACACTAAAGTATGAAGACATGAATCTGGTGCTTGAAAAGAAGAACACCAGAAGGATAACAATCCTTAATAGAAAATGCATGGAGATTTTTGAATAATTTTGAATGTACATGTATTTAATGCATTGATGACAATGCATAAATAAGGGGGATGACAATGTAATACCTTAGGTCAATCCCCAGTTGTAAATGTAAATATCGTTTATAGGATGGTGAGCTAGGTTACTATATGATAGAATGCTTATGTGATTATTAGGATGAAGAGCCTATATGCTAAAGGCCAATAAGTCTATTATTGTAATATGTAATCATACTCATATATTAATAAAATTACACCATTGTTGTAGACTAAACCGCAAGAGATATGGGGGGGATAAACTCCAATAGAAAATGAAAGGGGGCCTAAGATTCTAGGAAAGGGATAAGCTAAGGGGGATTAATCCCATTGGAATATCATGTTAATATTCCTTAAAGCCAAAGTATGTATATAAATATATCCTAAAGTTTATAAAGTGGGGACAAGGGGGTTCCTTGAGTGCCATGTGTCATACAAGACACATGCATATATAACAGGGAGATGGAGTGTATTTCCCATCATTCTGGGATGGTTATTCAATGATTTCCATATTTCGTACTTGATGGTCGTACTGTGCAGTTGTACTTGTGTTGGGAAAGACTTGGATAATTTTTGGGTAGAATCGTACTGAAGAAGCGGGTTTTTAGGCCTGTTTGTTGAAGATTCATGTTTTTAGACCAGTGGTTACAGAGGTCAGTTGTCAGGCCTGTGAGAATTCTCTCCAAGTGAGATAATTGTTGGGAATTAATTCCCAAGGTGCCAAGATGTAGCTATAGGGATATGATATTCTCTGTTTGACCTGTTGTTGAATCCTCAGAAGGGAAATGGGGAATTCAAAGGATTGTTGAGAAGATAAGGGGAACACCTCCTATGGTGGGAAAGGCATGCGAGGGATGAGGGACAATTTTCTAGTTTCTAAAGTTGGCACTTGAATTTGATCATTGTTGTTGATTAACAGACCTTAGACTCGCTTAGGACTTCCTTTTCTTGGATAGAGTTTATCCCCAGCTCAGGGGTGATCCAATGTTGATATTATGAGTAGTGTGGTTAATTGGCCACTCCCTCATAGTTTTAATTTTGTTAGGGTCCACTTTTACACCTTTATGAGACATAATATGACCCAAATACTCCACTTCTTGAATCCCCAAGGCACACTTGGAAGGATTTTCATAAAGTTTTTTCTCTTCGAATAGTTGTAATATTTTGTCAACATCTTGTACATGGTCTTCCCAATATTTTTTGTAGATTAGTATGTCATAAGAAAAATACTAACATAAATTTTCTAAGGAAAGGATTGAACATAGAATTGATCAAGATTTCAAATGTTGAAGGTGCATTAGTAATTCAAAATGGCATAACCAAAAACTCATAATGACCTTCATGTGTTATAAAAGTTCTTTTTGTAATGTCTTCGTTCTTGATTATGATTTGATTATATCCAAATGAAGATACAACTTAGTAAATATTTTTTCTCCATGCAATTCATCTAGCAATTCATCAATGATAGGAATAGGAAACTCATCTTTGATGGTCATTTTCTTGAGAAGTCTATAATCTGGACACATAACCCATGAATCATCTTTTTTTGTAATGATCATCATTGGTGAAGAGAAATAAATTTGGCTAGGTTGAATGATGGTGGCATATAATATTTCTTGGATCATATGATCAATCTCACTCTTCTATGCATATGGATACTTGTAAGGCCTAATGTTATGTGGTACACTTTTTGGTTGTGAATGAATAACATGCTCATGATCTCAAGCAGGTGGAAGAATCTTAGGAATTTCAAAAATACCTTGGAATGACTATTGATAACTATTTGGCGATATAATGGATAAGAAGATATAGATGTTTGAACATCAAGTGAGAAAAATTGTGAAATTACACCATGGTGCCCCTTTTTGAGTGATTTTTTCATGTTATTAGAGCTTATCACTATAGAGGGATTCACTTGGATACCTCGAAGCTCGATTTTTTTGCCATATGATTAAAATATCTTGAAAATATATTGAAAATTAAGGGCAATATTTTCCAATGATTGTAGCCATTGGACCCCTAATACAACATCCACACCACCCATTTGGATGGAAATTAAGGGACAATCGAAAAAATACTCTCCAATGTTGATGTTAATACTATGACACATCCTAGAACAATTCATGGTACCTCCATATGCAATCAATACTTGAAACTATGGTGCTAGATATACAAAACAATTGAGATATTTTTCTAATTTGTAATTAGTGAAATTATGGGTACTACCCAAATAAATCAATATTGTTACCTTTTTCTTTTTGATTTATCCTTGTATCATCAGGGATTTTGGAGTACTGATGTTGGCCAATGCATGACAAGCTATCGTTGGAGTAGTCTCTTCTAGATATATCTCTTGTGATGGTTGTTGAGATCTACTTTTTCCATGTTATACGCTATACAAAAACATTCATTATTACACCTTTTCCCTCATTTCATTGTTAATACACACCATAAACCCTACTTAAACGCCATCATTCATCATTATATCTAGTGTGGTTAATACATCATATTTTCTATCTTTTTAGTCATTAAAAGATGATTATATCATGTTTTACTAATGACCATTGACAAAGTGTTATTTGCATGATCAACATTCCCATACCATTACTACAGTTCAACATTCCTGCACCAGTATAATTGTTCCCATACATGATATTGTAGCTTGGCATATTGGCGCACTTCTAGAAGGAAATCAGGAACATGGGTTTTCTCTGTAACGACATCAAAATGTTAAAAAGTGTGTCATAATTCTCCCATATTTCATGTGTGGACCTCTAGCACAAAATTAATGTTACAACTAAATTTAGCAGACGATTCCAAACTTCCAACTTCTGCCTCGATTTTCGTGCAGAGGAGATCAAATATAAAAATTCTAGAATATGGGTTTTGTCGAGAAGGTGGAAATTGAGTAAAACCAGAGAAGTTTTTCAAAATTTGAAATGGATTAAGAGTTATGTTTAGATTTTAACACAAATCTGCCCAGATTGGGGAAAAACCAAGACTTTGGGATTTGTTTTGAAAAATTGTGAAATTTGAAATCTGAGTTTGGGATTTGATTTTATCCCTTCTCAATAGAAATTATGTATAAATATAAGCTCACAGAGCATGGGAAAGGGGGAATAATATGATATGAAGGAATCAAGCATTATTTTTTAATATGAAGTGTTGATCTTTTATTTAATAAGGAATTGATCATTGTTGAAGTTCTTGACATCCTTCAGATATGACTTACTTTCTTAGACATTGCTTAGGTTGGGAAGGGCCCCTCAAGATGGGTAATGTCCCATTGTTCCCATTTTTATTAATTAGATGCAAGTGTTTTCAATTTTATTCAATTTTGATTCATTGACTTTTTATTATGTTCTTTTAAATTATGAAGTGTGCTTATGCTATTCAAAAATTAGATCACAACCTCAACGAAGACATTATCATAGTGTGTTTCTTATGTATGAGTTACATTTGCATTTCTATGATTACTCTTGTGTGTTCATGATGTAGCCCCCCTACTCTCCTTCAGGCTACGTGACCTCCTGGTCAAGGATCTTCGATTTTGTGAGCCAAATCAGCTCTTTGAAACCTTGATGGTCTCACTCTATAATTGAATACATGCTCTTTTGGCCTTTTGTTATAGGTGCTATGGCACCCACAACCTCTCCCTTTACACTGTTGAATTATCATGTTTCAAGCGCTAGCCCCTTTTCCACTATCCCCTTCCTGGATGTGACCTTGGGCTATGACCTCATGTAAACACATGATTGCGGGGTGGACAAAAGTGGTTTTATGCCACACTACTTTTCTCCCTTTAATTCACCATCAATTTCCACGTGTCCCTTTTGCAATACTGTGGTTTCAATTTTGGCCCGCTCTCAGATTTTTAAAACTCAAGCATCTTGTGACCTCACAATTGAGCATGACCATTGATCTCACAATCTTGGATGATGCCTCTTGATCAACAACTCATATCCACCCCTTCCAAATCAACAGATCAGATCTACCCCTTTCAAATCAACGGGCATGATTTGCTTCATGATTCAGGTTTTGAAGTTTTCAACTCTCAAACCTTACTTTCCTCGCAATGACAGATATCCTGCCACGTGTCCTCCTAAATCGACGGATCTAACCATTTTGGGATTTTGGACTTTGGAAATATCAACTCTCAACTCTCATCTAACCCCAATTTCTTTGATCTGAAGCTTGTGATCCAATGGCATGTGTCTTCCACAGATCAATGACTACGATCCCTTCGGGTCTTCGGACCTCGAAAAACTCAATTATCAACTTTGACTTTCCCTCGAAGTGCATGGATTTATGTCGCATTTCCTCTTGAATCAGATGACTAAGAATTACATCAGTTCTTTATCTAGAGTCCACAGGTTTTCACCATGTGTCCCCCTTAATATGATGGCTATGATTTACTTTGGGTCTTTAACCAGAGTCCACAGATTTATGTCATGTTTCCTCTGGATTTGATGGTCCAAATTCACTTCAGACTTCGGGTTTCAGAAGTTTCAACTCTCAACTGAAACCCAAATTCATTTATCTGAAGCTCACGATCCGTCACCACATGTCCCTCTGGATCTGATGGTCAAGATTTACTTCGACTATTTCACCTCTTCCTTGTCTATGAAATTCCAGAGTTGTGGATATTGCACCACCTATCATTCTTGATGATGGATGGTCCCAAATTACTTCATGAATTCATGACTTTGAAATTCCTCTCTCCTCTGTGCTTCAATAGACTTGAAGCTCACACACCTTATCAAGATATAATGGTCTGGAACAATCTCACTCCCTCCTGGACAACTCTTGATCGATAATTTGTGAAGCCTTCAGAGCTTCACCCTCCTCCAAATATTTCTCCTCACTATGTCTTCTGAGCTTGATCCCATTGAGGATTTTGATCTCCCACACACTCCTTCCATTCCTCGACTCTCGACAAACTCATATTGAAGGATTTCTTTGGAAGAAATTCTTCCCACACTCCTTGCGCTCCTCTGTTCTGGTTCTTCGACACTTAATCAGTCCTTGAAGCTATGCACTCCTTGAACTTAGTCTAATTTCCTATTGTTCCTTCTGAACTCTTCTGAGTCAATTTAAGAATATGTCGATACATTCCTTGCATACGATATGCACACCTTTCATATGTGTTTCAGAAGAGAAACAATTGAAACTTATCTAGTTTCATCACAAATTCATATGATCAATTATAACAACCATACATAAACGAAAATGAACTAAATCACATACAAAATATATCATTCATTCCATCACACATCATAATGAACACTGTCCAAGAAATTGGAAAAATCATGTCTTCTCTATTCATTCATGAAATAAAGTTACATAGTATTACAGTTCTTCACTATGTCTTTATTCTACTCTACTACTCTACTCTTCTTTTCTCTCCCTAATCTCTTATCTCTTATCTCTTACAATACAAAAACAACAAAGTTATCTAAGGAGCGGCTCCTCGATCTCTTCTCCATATTGTCTGTAACCTCTCCTATCAGGTTCTAGCTGTTACCTACTTTGTCCTATTACAATAACTATCAGTTATTAACCAATAAGGGATCCCACTCCATATCTATAACTCCTTACAGTTGTATAAGACTTTACAAAAAATATATATTAAAAAATTTTGTTTCAAAAATTTCTCAACAACTCATTTTCTCTCTGAATTAAATGTTGATTTGAAATTTTGTCATGCTAATATGTCATATCCCTACCTCCATTCTTGTGTATTTGACTTTGAAGGCGATGCTCCTGCATCATACTCCTATGGATAAAATATTGATGGACTCCTGTCGATGAGCTCCTACACTATTTTTCCATGCTTCAAAATATCTGGTTCAGTGACCCAACTTGAGTCTTCCACTGGATTATCTTTCCACTTCACTAAGTATTCAGGATATGTCTTCCTCTTGGTATTCTTTCCAACTCTTTGCTCTATGATTTTCTCCATCTGAGGTTTTTCTGTCGTGGGCAATTTTTCTTCCCACTGAACTTCTTTTTGATCATCTGGTTCTCCTACATCATCTCTCATGTAAGGATACAGGTCTGCAACATTGAATATCGTTGATATCCCAACATTATCTGGCAACCCAATTTCATAAGCATTGGTTGTAAATTTTCTGAGAATCCTACATGGTCCTATCTTCTTCATTTTCAACTTGTTATATGTTCCCTTTGGAAACATTTCCTTTCTAAAATGAGCTAAAACTTCATCTCCCACTTCGAATTGAACTTCTCTCCTCTTCTGTTCAACTCTGTTCTTATATTTCTAGTTGTTCTCCTATAGTTGTTCTTTGACTCTGTCATGGAATTTTTGCTTTTCTATTGCAAAATCTTCTGCACCAAGACTTTTGAATTCATCTTGATTCATATCTCTCAACTCTGTAATCCATATTGGTTGTATACCATACACAATTTCAAATGGAATTTTTATTATGCTCCTATTCATTGAATTGTTAAATGCAAATTATGCTTGTGCCAGAATCTGATCCCATTGACGACCTTGCTCAGTGACTAAACTTATTAACAAGTTTCCCAGACTCCTATTTACTACTTCAGTCTGTCCATATTTTCGAGGGTGATATGATTAACTAAAGAAAAAATTTGTCCCCGACCTCTTCCATAGAGTCATCCAAAAGTGTCCTACAAATTTGATGTCCCTGTCTGAGACTATGCTCCTAGGCAATCCATGTAGTCTCACCACTTCTCTGGAAAAAAAATTGGCTATATGTGTTGCATTGTTTTTCTTCTGGCATGGTATGAAATGTTCCATCTTTGAAAAATTTTCCACCACAACAAATATGGAATCACTCCCTTTTTGGGTTCTAGGCAATCCCAATATAAAATCCATACTAATTTCATCCCATGGCCTTTATGGAATTGGTAATGTCTAATACAAGCTAGCGTTCTGTTGTCTTCTTTTTGCATACTGGAAAATTCGTCATATTTTCACAAACCTTTTGACCTCTTCCCTCATGCTCGACCAACAATATGAATTTCTTATTTGTGCAAATGTTTT
>JZKD02S1537515.1:0-10475 GCA_000966675.3 Picea glauca | reverse complement strand
TAGCTTAGGAAAAAATGGCTATGACTTTCCCTCCCTTTCTGTTCATAAATCTTAAAAGATGAGGAATAATAAGGTGAAGAAGGAGATCACTGCAATTTTCTTTGAAAACTGGGTCGAAAACAGACTAATTCAAAAAGTAGAGGAGGTGGGGGAAAAAACGCAGCGTTGTTTCAGTAGTGTTTCTGGGTAGCACGTTGCGCATACAGAAGATGAAACTTGCTTGGGAACTGAGAGATCGGGAGCATGGAGAGTATATGTCTTAAGAATGATAACCATGTGATGGTGACTGCATGTTTTAGTGGAAGGAAAACTGATAGGAAAGTGTGAGGAAAAAGATCTCCTCTAGTTATGCAGGCACGATTGCTACCAAAACTCCGGGCGATAATTTATCCTTGAAATTGATATGCAGAGGGGGAAAATCATGGAATACCTGGAGAATGATGACAACTCGAAGTTTCAGTGAAATCTTAGGAGAGTATAATGAGAAACCCAGCCTTTGAATCCACCTCAGCATCTGATCTGGTAGCGCCACTATCAATTGGTCTGAACTGGTAGTTTTTGCAGCGCAAAGTTTGGATTTTTTTTAAATTTGAAAACCGTTAGCAAAGATCATAAATATGAATCCTCGAAGGAATATTTTATCTAACCATGGTGATGAAAACAAGGAATATATGACATCAGCGCAATAATCACAAATCATGTTAAAAGATGAAGGACAGGGAGTGTGCTACAAAAATTCCTAGTGAGTTGGCAACGCTCCCTTTCAAAAAATGATTTGACCAGTAAGCATAGGACAAAGGCACAACATGTCAAGGATACGGAGGCATGAGAGAGGAGGGTGACAAGTCAAGTCAAGATGGTCGTGGAGTGAGTTGAAATTAGTGTCACATGATGAAGGGGATCAAAACACAAGTCATGAAAATGAACCTATGCCAAAAGTTTATGTGAGGATCAAAATTTGAGCTATGAGTTGAACCTTTATTAATTAAGGTGACCTAATTAAATCACACCTTTAAGAAGGAAATCAAAATTTAAAAAATCTAAAGGCTTATAAAAATAAAAAACTAAGGGCTAAAGACAAAAGGCAACTTAGTGTGATAACAGGAGGAACACCCGTCCCCTGTAACTGATTGCACAACTACTGTTAAGAGATAAATGTTTTATCATTGTTCTCTATTTTAGTAAGGTTTTTTTTTGTGTGCATCAAATATGAGTTTTTAGCAATTTATATGTTGTTATGGGAATGTTAATCAACTACAATCATGTTTTAGAAATTTTATTAGATGCATTTAATTTCATGGTATCGGAAAATTTTTGTGGGTTATGTAGTGGGGATGCTACACCTCTAAAACACCAACTATTATTTTTGGCCAATGGTAGTGATGAAAAAATAGTCCCCATGGTTGTCTGTGAAGAATGAAAATACTATGTTGGCTCTTATATTCCCTCATAGAAGATAAGTGAAGAGAATGTATGTCTACAAGGGATATAGGTATATGATGTATCAATACCCATCTACATGGAAATGTCTTTTATGTTGTAAGCAATATTTGCATACACCATTCATGATAATATAGGACTAGGAGTTTTATGAAGTAGGCATGTTGATTGATTTTTTTTATATCCATAACATTATTTGGCATAATTAATTTGGTGCAACTATCTTCTTTGGAAATAACATTTTTCGTATACAATAACAACATGGGTATTGTAACAAAAGGGTACCATTGATGTAAATGTTGTAGAACTTCTATAAGGATAGGTTTTTTAACCACCCACAAAATTCGATGTACAAATGCTCGAGGGTATGCCTTCTGGTAGACCACCCATATAAAACATAATCACCTACTTTCAATGGAAAACTATAGAGAGAACCAAAAGACTTGAAATATTGACACTCATAGACCGACTTAGGAATATGAAACAAAGAAGGAGAAGTAAATTGTAAAAAAATTCGATTCAAATGGGGAAGCTATGTTCAATGATATTGAATTTATTGGCACCTATGTTGATAAAATCCCCATTGAGATAAAGATAAAATATATATTTTATGAGCTTCCATAACAGGAGCATCTTAATATTGCACACTTACTAGATCCCATGCATATATTCAAAAATGTTTCATCTTCTTTATGGAGGAACATATCTTTGAAACAAAGTGACACATCGGGTGTTAGGAGAGATATTATTTCTTCAAATACTAAAAATAAACATTTTCCAAGAAAACAAAGTAGAGGAGAGGTCAGTTATTGTTGATATTTTAAAGAAGGTGATGTCCCATGGATTTTGAAGATAATATTTTTCTAGTAAAGGATGTTATATTTGGTGTGAAGGCACCTTCTTTATAATGGTTGACTCTATGATACTACTCCATTATAGAAGAAAAATTTTCCAAGTTGAAAACATGCGACCATATAAACCTTCTAAGGGTATGTATGTTGATTGCATGCTTATTTTTCTACAATGTAGGATATAACATACTATGATCTCACATTTTTATGAAAATCAGTTTTGTATGTGTTTATTTTGTAGTGTCATTATCATTTAATTGTGGGTGGTTGTGTGAACCATGACTTCCCCAAGACCTATGACAAGACATATCTAAATTATCAACATTTGTAAATTGGATTGCATCACAAGAGATTCACATGGATATCATTCCATGTTGGTGTTAAGAGATAACTGATATTGTTTGTATTATTGAGAAGGAAACACCTATGAGTTTCATGGACTTTAAATTCCATATTCTAATTCACCTAGTTTATAATATTGAATTATTTGGGGTGTTAGCATGTCGTTGAATTTACTTCTTAGAGAAGTACATGAAAAAGTTGAAGG
The DNA here is from genome assembly GCA_000966675.3 of Picea glauca. Classification (NCBI taxonomy): domain Eukaryota; kingdom Viridiplantae; phylum Streptophyta; class Pinopsida; order Pinales; family Pinaceae; genus Picea; species Picea glauca. The sequence continues at coordinate 7,637 of JZKD02S1537515.1, read as the reverse complement.
GATTTGTTCAACAAAGGGAAAAAACAAACGGGTCTATGGAAAAGGGGTATATAGTATATGAGTCATTCTTTTATGCTAGTGAGTACATCAAACAAATTGATGACACACTAAATGAACTGGTTTAGGATGAACAATGGAATGAGGAAAAAAGGGAAGAGGAGCTACTCCAAATGAATCAAACAAGTTACATGATAAATATTAAGTCACTTATCTTTTGTCAACTTTATATAAAGTAACTATTTACACTAAACTTAATAATATATATATATGATCTCATAATGTTAAATAGGGTTTTTCATAGCTTGGTCTAGGCTAGGATTGTAGGTGGATTTTTTTGCGTCTGGAGTTGCAGATGTATAACTATCTACCATTGGTGTATTATTGAGAGGATTATTTGTCCAAAGATCAAATATTTTCATATATGTTAGGTGGTATATCACGTGATCCATCTTCCATGATTGTTAGTAGCCTTGTTCTAGAAACCCATCTTGGAATCTCTCCAGTTGGAAAATATATGGATCTGGTCATTTTGGGTATGAGAAAGAACTCTTTGGTGATGTATGAGATATCATTGGGACAATACATTGAAATTTCTCAATGGGAGGTTTCCCCAACATGTTATAAGGTTCGAGAAGGGTTTCATTATATCTCTCCTCGATGTGGCTCTATCTATCCATATCAGAGAGAAGTGATTTCTTTGATTCAATTCCAAAGAGGTAAGGAATGTTTATGTTTCATGGGAAGAAAGATAGGGATATAGGAACTTTAGGGAAGCAGAGTTGTGGTCTCGAGTAAGAGAACTAGGAAGAAGTGTCAGAAGGTTGTGAATTCCATATGGGGTGGGGTTTCACTTGTTGTAAGGGAGGATCTATAGGTAAATGAAATTGCAACACTAGAGGGATAGGCCATAGTGGGAAATTTATATGGAAGAAGGATGTTAGTGGGTACTTTAAATTCCTATATCGAATTTGGTCTATGATTTGATCTTTCATATTATATAACAGGGATGGATTGGCTTTATTTTTGAGTCTCTATATGATACAAGGGTTATTCTAGCAGTTTGATGGTATTGGGACTATGAAATATTGAATGATAAGATTTGGCACCCTCTCTTCAATGTTAAGGAGGAATCCTTGTCTAGTTTAGCTACTTGGATCAAGTTACAAAATCTCTCTCTTAAGCTTTGGTTGGATGACATGTTAAAGGAAATTGGGGAGGTCCTAGGAAATTTCATAGTAGCATAATCTAGCTATAAATCCAGTAATAAAAGAAATGTCACTCAAATCCTTGTTGACCTAGATCCTCATTGGGGGTTATTTGAATCCATTGACCTTTTTCCAGGGGAAAATTCATACTTTCAGACTTTGGATTATGTAAATGTACCTTTCCATTGCTCTCATTATCATCAAGTGGGTCATATATTTATTGACTATTCCTTGGAGTTTAACAAAAAATACCAGGGTTCCAAATTTCAAGTTTTGCGAGCTATGGAAGATTCCCCTTGGGTTGATGCAAAAATTTGGGTTCCTCCCATCGTTTCCTCTCCTATGTGCATTGGGGTGGGGGAGGAGAAAGATCAAACTATGGTTTGGACATTCCAGAGGGAAAATATGACTTCTATGTTGGTGAAATACCAATCTCAGTGGCTAGTGGGGGAATGGAAAAATCAAAGGGTCATTCTCCTTTGGATCTCTTTGAGGGAGACTTAGAGATATTATCCTCATAATGGACCAGGCTAGAGAATATTTGTTTAGATAGTGCTCGATATATGCAAGTTCAAGGTAATATTTTTGACCACTACATTTCAAATTCAAATTTTAAGCTCGTTGTCTTGGGTAGTCCTTGTTAGGGGCATGAGTTTGCATCTAGTCAACTAGTCTATGAGGGTTTGAACTCTTAGATGGATGCACCTATGAACAATGATCGTGGTACTTTTTTTAACCTTAAAAAGGATATTTAAATCCCTATCCATAAATTGAATAAAAATGAGATATATTTCTTGTCAGGTTCCACATCTAGTTTGTTTGGTAGGTAACCTTATTTCCTAAGAATGAGGGGCATTGAAGTTGAATGCATCAATATTGCACAAGAAATACTCTCACATGAAGTTTCTCATGGGAATCAACATCTCATCTCAAGGGTCCTTAAATTCAGAGTATCCCTTATATTGGGTTTCCCATGATCATCATGTCAGTCAATGTGAGGGTTCTTAGGGGAGGGACTCTCCTTGCGGTGTCTGATTGAATTGGACCAGTAGGATATTGTTCTGATTCAAGAATCAATGAGCATGTGTGACCCACTCATTTCCAAGATTCTCAAAATCCTCCTGGGTTAGGATCTTATTTTTGTGGATTCAAATAGAAAATAAATAAGTATTATTTTAGGTTTCTCATATTCTTATAGACTTATAAATTTTTTTTCTATTGCCTCTGATATTTTTAGTAGGATTTATAGTAAGGATTTGGATTGCATCATAACGCTCCTTAACCTCTATGGTCCATATGAGGGAAAGGAGGAGTTTTGGAATCAATCTTTTGATTTAAAGTGCCTTAGTGTAGAAAGGGATATTATTGATGGTGACCTTAATTTCATTGTCAATTAGGATGAGTTATGGGGGCCTTCAGCCGGGGTTGGCCGATTATCTAGTTTCTTTCTGGACAAATTGGAGTCATCAAATATGGTTGACATTGAGCCTATTCAATTAAAGCTGACTTGGTTTAATAATATTTTAGGGCACAAATATGTTTCCAAAAGGCTTGAACATTTTATTGCTCATATTTCTACTCTTCAAGACATTGATGCTTATCATTCTTGGGTTGGTTCGATATGATGCTCTGACTATTTTCCCAATTTTCTTGAATTAAGAAGGGTGGAGGGTAATCTCAGTTCCCCTTTCAAATTCATTTTTACTTTTTTTGAGTTGGAGGAGTTCCACACTTTGATTAAGGAAAACTGGATCCCATATAGGTTTGATGCAAATTCCTTGACCAACTTTCAATTTGTCAATGCACTTAGATTGTTGAAAGAAAAGGTGGTCAAGTGGGTGGGAGAAAGGAGAAATAATCAATATTTGATCCTTTAGTTGGTAGAATCTGAGCTCCCCAATCCATATAGGTAGATCCAAGATAATATTAAGGATCAAGGGGGAATGGAGGCATTTTTTTTCTTGGAAGGATACATGAATCAACTTTTTCTTGAAAAAGAGAAGTCATGGTGGTTAAAGAGTCGAGCCCTTTGAATTTCAGTAGGAGATTGTAATACTAATTTATTTTAGCACTTTGCAAATCACCTGAAAAATCATAATACAATATGGGAATATGAAAATGATTAAGGTATTAAAATGTGTGGTTTCCTTGATCTTTCCAGTTTGGGTGTGGACCATTTCAAATGTATTTTCAAAGAACAGGAATATGTCTAGATGGACGTAATTCTCAACCAAATTTCTCTTTTCCCCCATATTATCGATGATGAGGTCAACAAAGAACTGTATCAAGATATTTCCAAAGAATAACTCACGGTAGTCATCTAGAGATTTAGGAAGTACAAGAGTGTAGGGCCATATGGTTGGACAACAAAGTTTTTTGATGAATTCATTGATATCTTAGAGGATGATTTGTTGTGAGTAGTGGAGGAAACTCATTGATCGGGTAAAATGCTTTGCAATATCAACTCTACCTTTCTTGTTTTTATTCCTAGAGTTGATCATTCCAAATATTTTGATGAATTTTCTCCTATCTTGCTCTATAATATTATGTATAAGATCATTGCAAAGGTCATTGCAACTCAGCTTAAACATGTTCTGGTAAATATAATTTCTCCAAAACAATTTGGTTTTCTGCGAAGCAGACTAATCCATGAGGAAATAGGCTCTTCCCAAGAGGGAATGCATTCTATAAAATCCTTTAAAAGGATAGTCTCTATCATCAAGTTGGATCTATTAAAATCGTACTATAGATTCTCATGGCTCCATTTGAGATTATTACTCCTCAGCATTGGGTTCGATCTTTGCCTAGTTAAGTGGAATATGTCTTGTGTTACCTATACTTCCTTTGAAATCCTAATTAACAGAGTTGGTTCAACTTTTTTTAACTCATCCAGAGGTCTCCATTAGGGGTGTACACTTTCTCTATATATATTTTTGTTCATTGATTATGGTCTAATTCAAGCTTTGATGGAATCTAAAAGAGTGAATTCCTTCAAGGGACTATGGATGGGGAATCATGAACATCTCTCACACTTATTGTTTGTGGGTGATGTGATCATTTTTAGTTCATGTGCAAAAGCAGATGGTATTATTTTAAAGGATACTCTAGCGTAGTTTTGTGAGGAAAAAATAATGATGATAAACATCCAAAAGTATGGCATTTATATCCTTGAGCTAGTAGGGTAGAATCATCAAGTTCTGTCAACTTTGTTTAACTTCCATTTTTTGGATATAAGCGATGGGTTCAAGTATTTAAGCTTCTCACTTAAACCCAACATATATGGCATTGTTGGCTAGAGTTAGACCCTTTATAAAGTTGAACAATGCATAAACTTTTGGTACATTCATTGGATTTCACATGGAGGTATATTTGTTCTTATTAAATATGTTATTGAAGTTATCCCACTAAATTGGAATTTATTAGCAAGCATCCCAAAATGTATTCTAATTAGGATCCGAAAAAATTGTTTCAACTATTTGTGTAAAGGTAGTGCATAGTATTTGGGATATATCCTAGTGGGTTGGAAAACCCTCTCCTTTCCAAAGTCCTTTGGTGGATGAGGTTTAAAGTGTTTTTTTACCATCAATCAGGTGCCAAAGGCCAAATCTTTGTGGATATTTTTAAATCAGTATAGCCTCTGGCATTATATTATGGTAGAAAACTATATAGATTCAGGGTATATTTTGGATTGGATTCAATCAAGGAATAAGTCTGTCATAAATTCCTCCATTCAATCGCGCACTTTAACTCGAAAATTTACCATTATTGGTCGATTTTTTGGCTTGCAAGGTCAAATTGGTGCTAATGTTTGACTAGGATGGGACAATATCGTTGGGTGTGGAAGACATATCTTTCTTCCTGAAGAGTTAGTGGTTCTTCTCTAGGAGAGTGGTTTGTGCACATTACACCATATCTACAACCCTCGTTTATCATATCCTTGGTTTCAAGGATGGATTTATGTGGAGGGTATGGATTTGGAAATAACATGGCATAATTTATGGAATTATCTCATATATGAATTAAGAAGGATCCATATTCATCGCTTGGACTTGGAGGACGAGTTGGTTTGGAAATATAAACATTTCGGTAGTTTCTATGTAATACTTGATCCAGATTTATGATCGGAACGAAATGAAAACACATATTTATAATATTAACAAAAAGACACAGTGAATAATAACAGATATAAAGTAAAACTTGACTTCTATTAAATAAGAAATATGTTGAAACTATAAAATGAAAACTGAAACAAGCTTGCTAGAATGGTGGCAGCTTATCTCTGAGAAGAGATGTGGCGACTACGCTCATTCACAAGAATATGATTACAATAAGGCTCTAAAATCCTTCTTACAATAAACATGAATGAAAAAACCATAGACATCTAAAAACCTAACCCTAGGATATGAAGCACCAAAAGTCAAGTGGGCCCCGTTGGGATAAGTTAGTACATGAACTTCTCAGGATCGTAACTTTTGCATAAGATATCCATTTTAGGCGCAAGATAACCCGTTGGAAAGGTATATACGAGGACTAAACATTATGCCATAAAACTCTAATTTTAGCTACATTTTGACTGTAGCAATTCATAAAAACGTTGTCCAGGGCCTCAAAGCAGCCTTGGAACTCAATGACTCAAAAACTAGGAAAAAAACTGCCAAACTAAAAAACTACCAAGATGAACTAGTTGGAATAGGTAGGTGACCACCGATGTCTATATGGATCAATCCTTCCCACTTAGGAAGAAATAGTATCCATTGCATTGAGTTCCCCCATCATATGAGGAAATTTATGCTGAATTTGGTCTTGAGTGAGCCACTTTCCTTGGTGCAGGCGCTGCCCTTCTTTGACAACCTGATAAAGTTGGATCCTCTATTAGCGAGTTTCCTTGACCTGTCTGTCCACAATATGATCAATGTATTCTTGTTCCATGCAGTAGGGATTGATATATGTTGGTTTCAACTATTCTTCTATCTCTAAGGTGTCTAATAATGGTGGAAAATATGGTTGAAGGATATCCACATTGAACATTGGGTGTAATCCAAGGAAGGGAGGAATGTTGAGATCAAAAGAATTATCTCCCACATCCTTGGTGATAGTGTAGGGTCCATAAAAGAGTGGAAGAAGCTTCCAATGGGGCCTTGTAAGGAATTATTTCTGCAAGTGCAACCGGAATTTGTCTCGCACCTGAAACTTATGCAGCACCTAGTGTTGGTCATGGCATTGCTTATACTTGGCATTGGACTTCTGTAAAATGTCTTGAACCTGTTGGAGAATGTGTTGGATCTTATCAATGAAATGGGTGGCTTTGTCAACGTTAGTTGGGTCATGTGACAAGTCAATGTGAGTGGTCGCAAGGGGTATTGTGACATCCATGGGACCCAATGGTTGAAATCCCAATCCCACCAAAGGGGTTTTGGTTGGTTGAGCTATGTAGGGATCAATTGTAGTTGTATTGAACATAGGGGAAACTGTCATCCCATGTGCGGGGGTTCTTAGAATTGTACATGTGGAGGATATGTATGATCATCCGGTTGATGGCCTCGATTTGGCCATCTGTCTAGGGGTGGAAGGGAGTGGATTTGGTGAGCTTGGTGTCTAGAAGTGACCAGAGGCTCGACCAGAATGTGATGAGGAACCGATTGTCCTGAAATGAGATAATGGTTTGTGGGATCCCAAAATGTAACCACACTCGTTCAAAGAATATATTGGCAATGGCCTCTACTGTGATGCTCTTCTTGCAGGTGTCCAAGATTTCCATCTTGGAAAAATGATCAACAACCACAAAAACATAGTCATTTCCCCGCTTGGTGGACGAAAGGCCCGACATGTAGTCCATTGAGATGGATTCCCAGGGCTTGTCAGGAGTAGGAAAAGGGGTGTATAGGCCTTGTTTCTTAGTTGTTGGTTTGGAAATAATGTAGGTAGTGCATAACCTAATATACTTGTTGACATCATGTCGAAGTTTCGACCAGTAGAAATGTTGTTGCATAATTGTCACTGTCTTTTCTACACCGAAGTGTCCTACCACCAGACTGTAGTGGGCTTCCCAAATCATCTTTGCTTGCTTGCTTGAGGGAATGCAAAGATGGCCCAGATGGCACAATAACTTGTCCTGAAGATGGAAATTAGTGACAGTTGTGTTTTCACCCAACATATGGTAGGTGGTGGTGAAGTCAAGATCTTTTTCATAGAGGTGGGGCCATCTGGAGGTCTCATGGTCACAAGATTCTATCACCATGATAAGTGTTGCATCTAGAGGTCGGCTGAGGAAATCATCGACCCAGTTGGTACTTTCTATCTTATAGTTGATGTTGAGGTGGAACCGCTGCAAGTATGTGTATCACTTATGATGGTGCTCATTCTACAATTTTCCTTGTGTCTACATGGACTACAATGGCTTATGATCAGTGTGGATGACTGTCTCCTTCCCAA